>JAKOGI010001350.1:2500-102500 GCA_029747015.1 Carnegiea gigantea
ATTCTACCATTAAAAAAGAAATACTATATGTAGTACTTTGTATTTCAAAATTTCAAGATGATCTACTTTATAAAAAATTTCTTCTCCTAATAGATTACAAATTAGCAAAGAGATTCTGCAAAAGGATGCCAAAAATTTCATTTCTAAACAAATTCTTGCTAGATGGCAAGCCATTCTATCTACTTTTGATTCTGAAATTCATTTTATCAAAGGGAAAAAAAACAACTATCTGCCACACTTTTTACCGAAGAGCTTTTGCTAGGTACGAATGCCAAAACCTTATTGTTGCAGGATTCATAATGACAAAGCCAAACACAAAGGGAAAGGTGTACAAAAGGCTAAAAATTATCAGCACCAAGTTCTAACCCATAATACCTTGTCACCTCTAACAAATTTTCCGCCTTTGCCTTACAAAACTATTGTTTCCAACCCACCTACCAAGCCATCTTAAGACAATTATTTAGTCAGATTCACAAAACACCTATTCCTAACAAGTTATAAAACTACCCCTTCCGTTGAAGCCAATTAACCAATTATTCAAAATAGCTTTGATAACTTTCACTACTTAAGTGACATCCCCCAAAAGGATCAATGGTTCTAAGAACTCGTATTTATTGATTCTCACTCAATTAACATTACTCATGCCCGTGACAAAATGAACCTAAACTTCATTCTCTACTCCAAATGTATAATTAGAAATTTTATAGGTTCATAGCAATGGAAACCCCATTTCGAAGAATGAAAATTTCCATCAGCTATCACCCACAAAGTTACAACTATAATGACTACAAAATGGGATCGTTCAGAGCTTTCCTATATCATCTAGACACTTATTCATGGTTCTTTAATTTCATGACAATTGTTTGACCTCATTCCCTATTTGGTTCTATTTTTGGGGAACTTGGTTTGGATGTGCCACCTTCCTCTACCCCATAGATACAAAAGAAGGATGGGATTCTAGAATAAGAGCACCCCTAGCAACTAAACCATATATGAAGGAAGTTCAATTTTTTTGGACATTTAATGTTGTTTGGATCTTTAGTTAGGAATACAGATTTCATAATTATCTCCTCAATTCTTTTCCACTCTCTATGGTTTGTATCTACAAAGTCAGATGGTACAATGAGTACAAAACCATTTTATGCTCAAAAGAAAATGTTAAGTGCTTATACAAGACAAAGACAAAGAAGTTTACTCTCCATAACTTAAAGCAAATTGAAGGCCACAAGAAAATTACAGCAAAATCCTCGACTCCAAGTAAAAGAGAAGGATCATCCAGCACCAAAGGTTTACTAAAATCCCAAGTTAAAGGACTCATATAAAAACAGCATGATCTCCTTGAACTTCTTAAGGGTGAACCTAAGCTATGTAAGGAGTATATACAAAAACTTATGAGTAGAGATTCAGATGGGGAAGAAGATCCTAGCTCAACAGCCTCTTCAACTCACTCGGATCAATACGGAGGACCCTGTTCTCAACATCAATATGATTTATTAAAAAACAAGAAAAGAAAAGAGCCCATAAAGGTTTGACCTTTGGCAAAAGTAAGGGCCATTTTTCGCTAACAACATTCTGCAGGTATAGTTATATTGGGCAAAACACTATTCATTTACAGTGCAATCCATTTTCAGCACATCCAGACAAAATTGCTTTCTTCAAAAGGAAAAATAATTGTCGGCAATTCGAATTTGCTCTTAGAAGAAGCAATCACAACAACAATTTTACATACTTTTCTGTTTTATAAAAGAAGATAGATTTTAAGAAGAAGGTCATCGAGAAAATTTTAGAAAAGAAAGAGAGAAAGAAAGATCTAGAGAGAAATTTGTGATCTCTTTACTTTTAGTTTTCTGAAGTGCTTCCTACTGCTGGTCGTTATTATACACAATATTTGTAAATATTTTGTACAAGTCTATTATCGAATACATATAATTCTATGTTTGTTAATTCTCTACCTATTCTTTGATCCTGTGTACACACACACACACACACACACATACACACACACACACGCATGCACACACACACACACACACACATATACATGTGTGTGTGTGTGTGTGTGTGTGTGTGTAGACATATAAATATATATATCTATATATATATATATATATATATATCTATATATATATATATGTATATATATAGACTAGATATATATATATTATATATATATATATATTATATATATATATATATATATAATATATATATATATATATATATGTGTGTACAGATATCACACATATATATACATACATACATATATATATATATATATATATATATATATATATATATATATATATATATGTATGTATGTTTGTATATGTATATGTATATATATATATATATATATATATATATTATATATATAATATTATATATATATATATATATATATAGACACACACACACACACACACATACATACATACATATATATATGTACACACACACACACCCACACACACACATATATATATATGTACACACACACGCCCACATATGTGTGCTTATACATGTGTTTACACATGCATATATACATACATATATACACGAACACACACACACACACACTCATATATGTATATATATATATTATCAGGCTCGTTAATCAGATCAACAACTTATAGTTGAATGCTATTTACGATGAGGCACACAATTCCTCATCAATATGAATGAAACCTCCTGAGTATGATTCATTTAACATGTTTGTTCACTGATTGGTGAACTTGGATCGATACATACAGAATGATGAGTGACTAACTAATCAATCATCGTAACTAACTAAACTTGTATCATACATATCCACTACAGACTCATTCCAACCCTACTTGAGATCTTCCTCTTCACAAAACTGAAGGGAGTAGTGGTGAGTCGCCCAACCCCTACACTTTACAACCTTTACTGGAGCCCAGAATGGAAGGAATCTCTTTTGGAGATGCACTCCAGGGAAATGGTCGATGGCCAATTTATCCTCATGGTCTCAGGATGGAACTTTGAGTAGAGGTTGAACTGGAGGGGAATGCGGAGTTGGAGACACCATACAGGGTCACATTCACTAAAGAACAATTGCAATTTCTAAGAGCCCTGTTGGCAAGGACTCTGATGGGTAAGGTCCTCGGTACTAGGTAATTATATCATACATCTAGTAGTGTGTATTCCCACCTACCACATATATGTATTTTTCCAACGTGTATTTATCATATAGACAATTTTTAGTATGTGGCGCTGATGCGTCTTGTAGGAGTATGTACTCCAAGTATGATATTGGTTTTACAGTACTCAGTAATGTATGAAATTGTGAATCAGAAGATCTGTTCCATATGAAAAAGCTCAGGTAACATCGATATCATAGACTTAGGAAAGGATATTTACTTGTTTAGGTTTGATAATGTATCATGATCAGATAAAGTATTGATGGGTGGTGCTTGCTTCCTTTTTGGCCATTATTTATGCTAACTAAATGGCATCCAAACTTTTAACCATCAATGAATCTGTTTACAACTATAATTATATGGGTAAGATTTTCTGAACTCCTTGTAGAATACTTCAATAAACCTTCCTTGTTTGCATAGAAAAATCATAGTAAAGCCCATCAGGTAGATTATGCGACAGATAAGGTTGCAAGAGGAAGGTATGCTTGGGTGTGTATTGAAATCTCACTTCAAAAGCCACTAGTTCCTAGGATTTGGATTGAAAATGGATAGCACAAACATGAATACGAAAATCTTGATCTTTTCTGCTTAGATTGTGGAATAGTAGGACATACTAAAGATCTCAATGTCCTGCTGCTATAATTTCCCACAAACGTACGTTTATCGTTATAATACTTCGGATGTCGATCCACAGAGATGCTTGTGAAATTAGGTTACCAAAAATTCTAAACTAATTGAAGACTAAATAAACAATTTTGTCAGCTCTAACTTGCAAAGACCTCAAACCAAAATAGGGCGAAGCACCAAACTGCAAACAATTTTAACCCACTAACACTTAGTTGTAATTTTCATGTGCCCATAATGCATTCACCATAGCAGAAGCAGAGGACGGCAAGCAAGCATTTGAAACGAACCAACCTCTGATGTTTCACACCCCTGGTATTGCCTTGAACACGCTTGAAATCTCAGGATCGAATTGAAGCAAACTTACGAAGGAATTAACTCAGAAATCCAACTCAGAATTAAACCGAAGACTAATAATTTCATTCAATTGAAACTAATCTCAGTGCAATTGCATGACCTTTAAAACTCTAAAAATTGAATCTAGAAAACCTAAACTACAAAATTGAAGAAGAAGGAAAAGCTAAAACTAAGCCACCCCTAATCTGCTTTGACACTAATCTCTATGCCCTCAACTGTTCTCTGCTTCTTTGCTTCCCTTAAAGGCTCGCCCCCAATGCCCATTCAACCCCTTCGGTTGCCCTTCAATCAAGTCTTGTAACTAACGGTTTGATGATAACAATGATGATGGATTAAATGATAAAGAGAGAGAGAAGGACGAGGAGCCATGCTCTGTGCTTTGTTTTGGGTTCTGGGGGTTGAAATAAGGAAGAAGAAGAAAAAGAAGAGGTTGGGTGGAAAGCTGATTGCGGGTCACGTGCAACGCACATGCGTTTAAGTAGGAGTAGGTTGGGCAAGGGAGTCACGGACTGGGCCAGGCCCAGCTGGGGAAGAAGAGACAGAAAGGAGGGAGGCCGGGTAGAGAAACAATGGGCCAGGCCCAGTGAGGAAAGAAGAAGGAAAAGGGAAGAAAGGTCTAGACCGGTCTGGCTACGTGTAGGCCTCGGTGCTGGGCATGTTTCCTTTTTGCCATTCTTTTCCCTTCTCTTGATCCAAACTTGAGTGCATTTTATTCATTTTTTCCAAATTTTCCAATCCCTACAAAAAATAAATAAAAACATATTAAAATTCTAATTTAATAATTTATTCCGAGCAAATATTAGATAATAAAGGGTATAAAAAAATGTAATAATTTCTGGTCAAACACCTGCCATGGTGGGAAGCCCTTCTGGGATTAAGGGCAGATAAAAATGAATTTGTAATAAAGATAAATGCAATGAATAATGGAAATACAGCATCCACTAAAGACAAACAATAAGGGGGTGAACAAATTCTTAATTTATGAGACAAAATCATGGTTGCAAATATTCCAAAACAACGATTTTCTAATGAATAAGGAGAAGATAAAGATCAACAACGTATAGTAGCTATGTATAAAAAATCTAGGAATAGAAAAAAAATAGCAAAAGAAGATCGGCAAGGCCCATTCCATGCATAATCAAGAGCAGATGGACTAGATAGAGTGGGTCAAGAACGAATGGCCAATTGGCAGCAGAATGGGAATCAAAGTGAGACAAATTTAGACAAAGAGAGTCCCAGGAACCAGCAAAGCGTGCAATTAGCCACATTCAATAATGACAATTTGCCACCAAACTTAGACAAAATTCCTGAGCACAATATTGCCTGCGGAGAGGAATTAGGAGAGGAGAGAAAAACTAAGTTTAATAAGGGTAATCATGATGATGTCGTAGAGGCGACTGAGCATGAGTGCATCCATAAGGACTCCTACATTAGAAGAGCAATAGACGCTCAGGATAACCAACTTGATAGATTAAATACTCCCATAGCTAAGCCTTTTATCTTAAGTCAGGATTCATACATTGACGACCAACTTAGGAAAAACTACCAAGCAACTTCTTCTCAAGCTATCAACCATGACTCCCCCAGTGAAACTATAGCCAATTCGATCCAAATCATACACCAAACAAACATCAGCCCTGGCACTCAACACTCGCCTTACTCCTATGAGATTTGACCATACACTGCAACCCCAATTCTGAACCATATAAAGGGTGTGTGACCTATCACTAGTTAAACTAATTCCTTGCTAAGAACTAAACCTATTTCCCACATTTCCTACTACTGGGCTTCAGGGAGACCTTGCCCTTCCAGAGTCTACTTCAGCATGCAATGCCTAGAAGGAGGTAGAAGGCAGCCTTAAGAATGCACTAAAAGTTCAACATTGCCTCGCCAAGTAAGCTTAGGGAGAACACTTACAAAGACCAGCTAACTTCTACCCCCCACCAACACATATCCCCCCAAGACTTGTAAGACGAACAGGAGTAGACATGAATATCGCAAAGTGGGATCAACTTATAATATGCTTCAACCTAGTGGAAAAATACAAAAGTGTTTCAGGAGTTTCTCATACCTTGTTGAAGATGAGGTGGGGTTAGAGCTCGGGCTTATGAGATGGCACGTGAGGATCAGCTGACGGGCTCCTTTCCTCTATCGAATCAACAAAAAAGGCACCCTTGGGTTATGGTCCGGGGAACTCCTCTTCGACGGTCAAGTCAAAGGAGGGTCCAAGAGGTATGAATGCAATAAAGAGAGAGTAAAGTCAATTCTGTCAGAGTCCCATATGCTTCCCGAGGTGGGTTGGTAAGTATTTATAGCTCATGTAGTAAGGGACAAAATGGTAATTTTATGCCAAAGACCCCAAAAGCAGGGTGCTTCTTGGCTTATTCCATTTGGGCTTTTGGTGAGAGCCCCAAAGGTCCTGTTTGGGCTTGTCTTGCGATTGCGTACCCGTGGGCCTTCTAAAGAAAAACACATTTTCTGGATCATTTAGGCCCCTACATTTTACCTGCACATGGACCTGCTCAGGTAGTCAGATAAAATATGGATTAATCTGATCATTACAGTAGTCAGTAGGGCATAGGGAAATGGTTTACCCTTGGCTGATTACCTTCTCCTGATCTGACCCTTGGCTTCCACTTAATGTCGTCTTGGTGTTTCAGAGGCTGGCTGGCATTACGAGGTCCTATCAGCTTCGGGTATAAAGAGGAGTTGCTCTAAAAACATGATCTGCACCATGCCTTTATATATCCCTTGCATTAAGGATCCTCCTTGGCGAATATGGGATTCCCCCACTCACTGATGACTGATGAGATGGGGCTCTACATTCTGGGTAACTTCGAATGGTATCACATAGAAGTGGTGTTTCCTCCCGGCCCACTACCATACAATTATAAAGGGCTATGCCTAGACTTCGATCTTGCTGTGGCGGAGGAGTATGCCCAAGACTACAAGGTCCCCGAGTTGCCCCAGGTGGTATTCCTGGCGATGCTTCTTAATGACGCCGTGAAGCTTGGTGTGCTGCGCGGTTGGATGATCGTGGTAATAGAGTTGGCCCTCAAAGAGGTGCGGTGGAATGCTTTCTAGGCATGGATGTGGCCTAACGGGGGAAAGAGCATGGAGGCCCGTCGACATAAGGCATCTAGTGACTCGAAAGAAGAGGAGAGCTCGGGGTCCGACAACCAAACCACCCTTTCTAGTGGTGACAGCGAGGAGTGAGGGTCGGCTAGCAACGACCTTTGAGGCGTGCATTTTGTGTTTTTCTCTCTCTCTCTGTGTTTTTTTTTTTGGGTACTCCATAAGTGTTTGTAATAAAATGATAGCTTTCTTTGCGGGAGCTTTGCCCTAACTTTTCATTTTAACATACTTCTATTATCGGGCGGCCTAGTTATCGCAGCTTGACTATGTGACGTTCCGAGGATCGGCCTTCTGGCCTAGGTCCTGAATGGGCAGCCTCATGGTCCTTCTCTAGGATGAGGTGCCTTCGCCATGGTGACATAGGTAGCGGGCACTATGTAATTTACTGCCACGTGGCGAGAACTAAGTGGTGCCCTGATGCTGGGCAGCTTAGTAACGTGTGGTCCTCTTTTAGCCCCTTCTATTTTTCTCTATAAAATGGAGCAGGCATCCCTCTGGAGAGTCACTTGAAAGCGTTCTCAACTCCTTAGAGAGAGGGGGTAAGAGTTCTTAGAGAGAGTCCCTGTTTACGACTCTAACCATGGCCTTTCCCCTCTTTCAGGATGCCGGAGAGATGGCTGACTATGTGAGGGAAACTTTCCAGTGGCATTGGAGGAGCGCCTCATGTCCCTCTTCGTTCACTTCCGGGGGACTTCTGAGAGCTATGCCCACGCTTTACTCTGTCCAAGGTGAAGGAAGCAGTGTGCGATTCTGAACTTCCCGAAATGGTTCAAGTCACCTTCTACACCATGCTACTTAATGATGCCGTGGAACTAGGCATTGTGAGCGTGTTCATGGCTACGGATTTGAAGGAGACCCTTGAAGGCTTACGATAGACTTCTTTTGAGTCCTAGATGCATGCTAACTAATGCGGTCTTCTAGAAGCACAGCTTCACCAGCGGACTCCTCCAGGGGGTGGTCAGGGGCCCGTGAATGGCCGAGAAGAGAGCTCGGGCTCAAGTTGTCCCCCACCCCCTTCCAGTGATGAGGATTAACGATAGACTTTTTTACATCTTCATTTATATTATGTTTGACATTGTGTTCTTCTCCTTATGAGGCGTACTTGTAATTATTGGTGTTGATAATAAAACGTCGCCTCTCTGCGTGAGGGTTTGATTTCTTTGCGAGTATGTTGTGTTCCATTCGTACCGCTGCAATGTCCCCTCTCGACCTCCTCCAGCCTTCTCCGAAAGGGGTTTAGAAGCTAGGCCCCGCTCTCCGTATCTTGCTGGCGGTCTTAACGACCAGCCTTTGGATTACGGGACTATGGTGCTCAACCTACAGCTTAGATTTCTGCGCAGGGTCCCCGCCCTTGGAGCTTTAGTAATGTCCCAGACAGATCTTTCGGGTACAGGGGCCACATGGCAAGGATAGAGTGGCTCCTTGGTTTTGCTGCCCCTTAGGAAAGCGTGCTGTCCTTTGGCAAATCCATCTACCTCCATAAAAAGGGGGCGAAATCCCCTGGGGAAACATCTGTTAAGCAAGCTTCTCAGCCCTTATGATGAGGGAAAAAGCGACAGCGATAAGAGGGGAGAGAGAGAGAGAGAGAAGAAAAACTCCATCATGTTTCCCAACTTTCTTAGTACCGAGCAAGCGGCGGAGTATGTTAGGAACAACATCAATTGGTCCTTGAGGGAGCCCTTTACTCTCCGGCCTAATCTGCTACCTAAAGCCCACCATGGCCTTTTGCGCCAGCTTCGAGCTTCTCGTGGGTGATATGCCCATAGCTCTCATATCCCTGAGATGATCCAAGCCAGTTTTAATGCCATGGTGCTCAATGAGGCTGCGGAGCTGGGACCTTCGTGCAGGGTCATGATAGATTGCATGATGTCGATCCTTCAAGAGCTGAAGTGGGACATTATTGAATCTTGGCTGTAGGGAATCGAGGGAAGGCTTAGGAGGGCACAGATCCCCCATCTTGTGGACCTGACTACCAATCCGCTGGCACATGGCCCTGAAGAAGTCTCAACGTTAAAGACGCCCCTTCAGCTTCAAGTGACGAGGAGTAGGCATTGGGATCCTGTTGTGTTTTGCTTCCTTTGTTGCCCCTTCTATCATTTGCAAAAGTTAGTTTGTAGCTACTCACAATGAATAATAAAAAAGTTATTTCATGTTATCCAGACTTGAATTTTTTTTTTACTTGATGCTCTTCCGTTCATCACGACATTCCCATACAGATCTATCTTTCCCCACCCCTTGGTCATGCTTGAAGATCGACCCATTCTTTCGGGGGACTAGCTGTATAGTGTTCGGCCTGTTATCACCCTTAGGGATTCTTAGTCTTTCTTTAAGGCTAACGAGGTATGTTTCAGCCCTTAGGCTGAGCTGCCGGGTCCTTATCCCCCATTGAGGCTAAAAGTGTATCACCCGGCCCTTAAGATGAGCCACTGGGCCTTTAGCCCCCATTGGGGTGTATCGCCTGATCTTTAGGCTAGGCTGTTGGGTCCTTAGCCCCTTGGGGCTAAAGGTGTGTCGCCCAATCCTTAGGCCGAGCAGCTGGGCTTTTAGCCTGCATTGGAGGTGAAAAGTGTATCGCCCAACCCTTAGGCCGAGCTGCTAGGTCCTTAGCCCCCATTGGGGTTAAAGGTGTATCGCCCGGCCTTTAGGCCGAGGTGCTGGGTCCTTAGCCCCCATTAGCGCTAAAGGTGAGTCGCCTGGCCCTTAGGCCAAGCTGCTAGGCCTTTAGCCTCCATTAGGGGCTACAGGTGTATCGCCGGACCCTTACGCCGAGGTGCTTGGTCCTTAGGCTGAGCTGCTTGGTCCTTAGCCCCCATTAGGGCCAAAGGTGTATTGCCTAGCTGAGCTGCTAGGTCCTTAGCCCCAATTGGGGCTAAAGGTGTATCACCCGGCTTTAGGTAGAGCTGCTGGGTCCTTAGCCCTCATTGGGGATAAAAGTATATCGCTCGGCCTTTAGGTCGAGCTACTGGATCCTTAGCCCCCATTGGAGCTAAAGGTGTACCGCATGGCCCTTAGGCTGTGCTGTTGGATCTTCTACTTCCCTTGGGCCAGTCGGATGCACGAGAAGAATTGTAACTGTTAGGGTTGGTTCCTAGCCACCACGTGTCACCTTGGGTATTATGTGTCATGGTGCTATCCCCTCAAGTTCTTGGGGGAGAGTGCCCCCTCGCATTTCTCTCTCATACTTCACCTATATAAGTAAAGTCAGGTTCTCTGGGGTGAGTCATTTCCTTCATTCTTAAAAAGCTTGTAGAGAGAGAAGTGAAGTTCTAGAGAGAAGCTCTATCCCCTAGTCTGTATTCAAACTTACTGTAGCGCCTTCAACCTCCCTCTTTGGATCTTCAAAGGACCTGTGTGTGTGCCTTCAACCTTTCCTTCAACTTTTTCCTTCTACTTCTTCATCTTTTACAGGTACGCCTTTATAACTCCTTTAAGGATTGTTGTTGCATTTATATTTGTGTGATTATATCTTCATCCTATTCATCGAGTAGGGATGTCCCAGAGGGACCGGCCAGCCCCCAAACAATGGGCCATCACCCACAGTTTTGTAGCCTCCCGGCCCTAATTGATGGTCGGGTGATAGCGTACATCCCCCCAAAGAATTAGTTTAGGAAGCCCAAGAAGATTCCCTATGGTGCCCATATTTGAGCCCAACACGCTCTCGTAGTCTAGCTACGAGTATTCCTCCATCCCTAGCATTCTTAGTATTGAGGAAGAGGTTTCTTATCTGTGGGAGATTGACATAGTTGCCCCTATCTAACTGATATCTAGGAACAAAGCATGACAAAGACTAAGACTACCGCCCGGCTGAGGAGCACTGACGAGTTCCTGGCCGAGGGAACTTCTGAAGGTAACCCTTGCTCCTCTTCTGGTTCCCATAGGTCAAGTGAAATATCGAGTTTTATTCTTCCCAGCACCAGCTCCTCTTCAAAGTGGGAAACGAGTAGCTCGGGAAGGGCTGTGTTAAAGAAGAGAGGCCGCACTCTAGAGAAGGTAGTCCACGAGGTAGTGGCCGAGGGAATAGTTTTTCTAGGGTTGGCTGAGCACTTAGATATTTAGGATGGGCTGAGCACCTACTTCCCTAACCTAAAAGTTGTGAGCTCTCTGAAGAGGTCGTCCTTGGAGGAAAAGTACCTTTTGCCTATCGGATATAGATTTGTACTCCTTAAGGCAGATGCCACCGTGAATAAGCCACTCGCTAAATGTATAGCGTTGTACCAGGCGGCCTTTACTTACGGCATAAGGTTTCCGCTCCACCTCGTGATCGTAGACATCCTAAATAAGTATGACTTGGCGTGCGCAAATTGTGCCCATGTTATGACACAACATATATTCTTTCATAGCGACGTGTGAGCTGCGTAGTTGACCAGCACAGGCCGTGCATTTGCGCAGGCCCATTCGATCCAAAGGGCCCCTAAGGAGGCTAGGGACCTTGGGTGGTATTGTTTTAACAAGAAGAAGGGTTTTATGACGGCTAGAAGAAGCCCAAGGTTAAGAATTAAAAATATGACTTTCTCTTTGTACACCATGAAGTAGGTTGGGGAGACCTTCCCAATTGGAATGACGGAAAGTTGGTCCGAAATCTCTACGGGAGCCGATGGAGGATGAGAAAAGGGCAGCTCGCTACTTCCATTTCTATGTTTAGGAGGATGACCATCCTCGATCAATACCCAAATTCATGGCTCAGGTGGTGGATGCCCAGAAGGGGCCTGAGTGAAAACGAAGCATATCAAGTAAGAGGGAGCCTATGAATTGGCTCCCTCGGCTAAAATATTTTCCTAATGACTTTTTCTTGGCCGCCGCTGGCTTGCTTATCCTTAAAGATCTTTCTAAGGGTACTTGAAGTTCTTTTTGTATACAGGGTTTTCTGTTGGTTCTGACCTGACTCTCTTTTGTCTTGTCCAGAAAAGTGAGGGAAAAGTTATCGCCCCTGGAGTCTGGGGATGCGACGGCCGAGTAGGTCGCTGCCGAGCCCGAGAAGGTCCGGGAGGAGGTACAGTGCAGGCTAAGAAGGTTCATCATCTGTCAATATGTGTTTATCTTTTCTTACAGTTCTTCTTGAGTCCTTACATGCTTACTGACTTTCCTATTCTACAGGCTCTGCCTCTAGTTTCTCGCAGTAAGAAGCTGGTTGTGGGGTCCTTGAACCTTCCCCACTTAGTTCCCCACAAGCGTCTACGAACCAAGTGTTAGAATGTATAAGGTTTTGATGATAACAAATCCAAGTGTTATAGTAGTTGTTGTTGTTCCAAACAGGCTTTACCAACAGGGTCTTACTGCTGTTTTTCAATATATTAAAACTGCTTGACCAATGGTTTATCAAGAATAGGTACTCAAGTCAGCGATGTGAGAACAACCATAAGGAACAGGCTCTGTAAGGTGTTTGAAACATGTCCTGTGAAGTGTTTGAAGTATAGGATATAAGCGCAGCCGTGAGGAACAAGTTCTGCGAAGTGTTTGCAGCAGATTCGTCTCTCTACAAGATAACTAGTGGTTACAACAAGATGTCTTGATTTAATTTGGTTTTATATTTTTAGACTCTTGTTAATATGCCAATCAGAAAGTCTTAACTTACCACTTACTGGAAACGGTTTTGCTTTTTTGGAAAATATTTCGGATCACCCTTCGAAACAATTCTGGAAACAGGATGCTCAGGGTGTTTCCAAAATAAGCTGCGAAAAACAATTTTTCACGTTTTTATCTTTTTGATTTCAAGCAGCGTCTCCAAGATTTACAAGAAAGATTTTTCTATGGAGTATCTTACCTCTTACCCTAAAAACGGTTATTAAAATCTAAGGGGATTTGCAAAATCTTTTTGAATAAAAAGAATATCCAATTTTTGGCAAGTGGATAAGGTTGTTGAGAAAAACATAGGCTAGTTGCTGAGAATCACCGCCTTATGCACACGGTTTAGGAAGTGTTTCCAGCTTATGTTTCCTCATCCCTTGTGGCTAAAGAATTCTATATTCTTTAGGGATTTTAGTTTCCAAAAATTTGAGGAATTGTTTTTCCAAGCACTATATAAAGTCGCTTCTTAGAACGATAGAAGCATCGGTTTTCAAAGAGAAAAATTTAGTGTTCATGAGCTTAAAAGTTTGAAAAGAAAACCGTGTCTAGTAAGTGAGTTATTTGAGCTTTCAAAGTTGGCATACTAGGATTTCATTGTACCCTATATTAGCTTAGTTGAGAAGCATTGTAATAGGGTGTTTTTCTTTATACTCTTCTTTCACAAAAGTGAGTTGAGTGTGTGTCCAAATCAAGGGGATTTTGGACGTGGGGTAACTTGTCTTAGGGAAGACAGTTACGTGTGTTACAAGTTGTAACAAGGTGTGTTACTATTGTAACGTGATTAGCCCGTTTAGTGAAGTGTTTAAATCCTACACGAGGTAGGTCGTGGTTTTTCACCTCAGTTGGGCTAGAGGTGTTTTCCACGTAAAAAATCCTGCGTCCATTATTTCCGCATTCAATTTTGTTGGATTTTCGCTTCTGCTTATCTCAGGAACAACCTGTGCGAACAGGGCCTAAGACTGTTTGCCAGCAACTTGCGAAAATCGGACACCACAATTCACCCCCCTCTTGTGGTTGTATACTCTCTAAATCAACAAGTGGTATCAGAGCAGGTTCTCCTTTGAAAGGCTAACACCTTGAGAGATCCTTGAAGATGAGTACCCCACAAGGCATGCTTGAAGGTCAATCCATAACTCGACCACCATACTTCAATGGCCAACACTATGGTTGGTGGAAGAATAGGATGGAAAACTACATCCAAGCCGAGGACTATGAGTTGTGGATGCTTATCAAGAATGGACCACTCATCCCAAAGAAAATACTGAAGATGGAAAGTCAATCCCCAAGGAGCCTAAAGAATTCAACACTAAAGATTACAAAATGATGGAGAAGAATGCCAAAGCTAAGAAACTTCTATATTTTTTCGGCCAAGGAGATCTGAGATGCTTTGCAAATAGCTTACGAAGGACCAATCAGGTAAAGCAATCCCGGATTGAATTGCTTGTGAGAAAATATGAGCTGTTTGAGATGGGTAATCGTGAAAGTGTGATGGATCACATAACGAATGAGTTGAAATCCCTGGAAAAATCCTTCACCACCGAAGAATTGGTGAGGAAAATCCTAAGAATTTTACCTCATTCTTGGGAAGCGAAAGTCACGGCCATCCAAGAAGCTAAGGACATGAACAAGATCATCTTAGATGAGCTGATTGGCAGCCTCCAAACATATGAACTTAAGAAAAATTCTCAACAGAAAGATGAGACAAAGAGAGATCGAGGTCTTGCACTAAAGGCCTTAGAAGATGATTCTGATTCTGACGAGGAGGAGATTGCCATGATCACTCAAAAGTTCAAGAAGTTCTTCAAGAAAGTCAAAGAAAATAGCAAAAGGAAGGACTTCAGCAAGGCCAGGAACACCTCTCGGGAACAGTTCTCCAGGTGTTTCAAGTGTGGCAAACTGGACCACATTGTGAGAAACTACCCCCTGCACAAGGAAGAATAAGAACCCGAACACCCTAGAAAACAGGGGAGGAAACAGGGTGTAAGCAGCTCAGCGAAAAGGTTCTCAAAAGCTATGCTCGCGGCCTGGGGAGACTCAAGCGAGGATGAGGAAGGTCTGAAGCTGGGGAAGCTGATGTAGCACTCATGGCAAGAAGTGACACTGATTCAGATGATGGATCAACAGATAGTCTGACTCAACTCAAGAACAAGGTACGTGTCTAAATAAATCAACTCTTGAGGAATTAGTGTACACTATAATGGATATATGTGCTGAATTAAAAAGGAATGTTCGAGATCTAGAACTTGAAAATGAAACCCTTAAATTGGAAAAACTTGAAGTTGACAAAGAAACTCTTGCCTTGCATAAAAACATCAATGTGCTTAAAGAAACTCTACTCATGAAAGAAGAGACTTGTTCCACTAAATTGACCTAGCTAGAAAAAGAATCCCTTGACTTAAAAGGTAAGGTCGAGTCCTTGCTTGTAGAAAATAAAAACTTGCTTGAGAAAATGAAACAAATGGAATCAGACCTTACCACAAACAAGCTCTGGAACAGGTTCTCACAAGCACTTGAATGGTTAAACGCCCATCATAGTCAAAATAGAAGAGGACTAGGTTTTGTGCCTAAGATGACCTACCCAGTGAATAGAAAATATGTAGGATTATCTGAGAATATTGTATGTTATCACTGTGGTAAAACGGGTCATTATCGTTATACTTGTCCCTCAAGAAAGTATGCCATTAAAAGGAACTCAGTGTATGTAAAACAAATATGGGTTAGGAAAGATGAGATTTGTACCTCTAAAGGAATGGGACCCAAGTAGATCTGGGTTCCCAAAACTAACCTATGATCTATTTTGCAGGCTGAAGTGAGAGAGAACAACCCAGCAAACAACCCAGCGAACAGCGCAGGGAACACCCTAGGAAACAGGCAGCTGTGGTATGTTGACAGTGGGTGTTCGAGGCATATGACTGGTGAAAAATTCAATTTTCTCTCACTTACAGCTTCAGAAGGAGGGAGTGTGGCATTTGGAAACGGCAAATCCGGGACAATTGTCGGTATAGGTATGATAGGTGAGTCACTCTCCCATTCAATTGACAATGTTTATTTTGTGGATGGATTAAAACACAACTTACTAAGTGTGTCCCAACTATGTGACAAAGACAACCTAGTAGTGTTCTCTCCAACACGTTGCTTGGTTGTAAATATGAACACAGGAGATGTTATGTTGAGGGGGAAGCGACACAAAAATGTTTATAAAGTGTGTATTTCGACTCTTCCCTAAAATAATTTGACTTGTTTGAGTGCCCTAAATGATGATGTTATGCTTTGGCACAAAAAGCTAGGTCATGCAAGCCACTCGCTTTTGAACAAACTTGTAACCAAAGACTTAGTGGTAGGCTTACCTTCCATCAAATTCAATGATGACAAGGTATGTGATGCATGTGCCAAAAGCAAACAAGTCAGAAATTCATTTAAATCTAAAAGGTGTGTAAGCACTACTCGACCTCTTGAATTGATACATATGGATATATGTGGTCCAATGAGGATCATGAGCAGAGGAGGTAAGAGGTATGTGCTTGTGATAGTGGATGACTACTCTCGTTTCACTTGGACCCTGTTTTTGGCTTCTAAAGATGAAACTTTTAAAAAATTTCTTGCTTTCATCAAAAAGACTGAAAAGAGGGTAGGACACTCTTTGGTATGCCTAAGGTCTGACCATGGTACAGAATTTGAAAATTCAAGCTTTATTGATTATTTTAATGAGCATGGTGTTGATCATAATTTTTCAACTCCAAGAACACCCCAATAGAACAGGGTGGTAGAACGCAAAAACCGCACTCTAGAGGACATGACTAGAACAATGCTTGTTGCTAGTGATCTTCCTAGAAACTTTTGGGCTGAAGCTTTGAATACATCATGTTACATTATAAATAGATGTATGATCAGACCTATTCTTAACAAAACTCCTTATGAACTTTTCAAGGGAAGAAAACCTAATATTATGCATTTGAGAGTTTTGGTTGTAAATGTTATGTGCATAATAATGGAAAAGATGCCTTAGGGAAATTCGATCCAAGGAGTGATGAAGCAATATTCCTTGGTTACTTCTCGCATAGTAAGGCATACAAAGTGTTTAATAAGAGAACCTTGTGTGTTGAGAAAAGTGTGCATGTGCTTTTTGATGAAACTAACTCTCTAAGTGAGAATGATGCACAGGAAGAAGACTTCGAACTAGGTCTTGTTAGAAAAGACGTGCTGCTTCAAGGTGAACAAGGTAAGGATCAATCGGAGGGAGCAAGGTCTGAGGCTGTTCTTCAGGAAGGTAAGCAAGTTGTGAACCAAACAGGGGGAAACAGGGTGGAACCCTGTTCGGGACAACACCAGCCGAATCCTTCAGGGATAAATCCAGGAACAAGCTCCCAAACAGGCTCGAGAACAGGTTCTGAACCTGTTTCACCGAGTATTCCAGCTAGGATGGAGAGCGAGTCTATGAACCCACTTTCACCACGATAATGGAAATACCAAAGTTCACATCCTCTTGATCAAATTTTGTCTGATATTAATGCAGGAGTTCAAACTAGATCTAGACTCAAAAATTTCTGTGCTTTCTATGCTTTTCTCTCAAAAATTAAGCCTAAGAATATTAATGAAGCCCTTGCAGATTCAGATTGGGTCACAGCCATGCAAGAAGAACTCCAACAGTTCGAAAGGAATAAGGTATGGCGCCTTGTGCCACGGCCAGAGGATAGAACAATCATTGGAACCAAGTGGGCGTTCCGTAACAAGCTGGATGAGTGCGGAACAGTCACTAGGAACAAGGCCCGGCTGGTGGTTCAAGGCTACAACCAAAAAGAGGGAATTGATTATGAAGAAACCTTTGCACCTATTGCAAGGATGGAGGCTATTCGAATCTTGATAGCATTTGCAGCCCATATAGAGATCAAGTTGTATCAAATGGATGTTAAAAGTGCATTTTTAAATGGGTACCTCAAAGAAGAAGTGTATGTCAAACAACCCCCCGGTTTTGAAAGTGATGAATTTCCTAACCACGTTTTCAAACTTGACAAAGCACTTTATGGTTTGAAACAAGCCCCTAGAGCTTGGTATGAGCGGTTGTCAAGTTTCTTATTGGAAAATGACTTTACAAGAGGTAAAGTAGACAATACATTGTTTCTAAAACCTAAGGGGGAACATTTGTTGATTGTCCAAGTATATGTCGATGACATCATATTTGGTGCAACTCATCATGATTTGTGCAATGAATTTTCAAAAATCATGAGGAGTGAGTTTGAAATGAGCATAATGGGTGAGCTTAATTTCTTTCTAGGCTTGCAAATCAAGCAAACTTCAAACGACACCATGATCCATCAACAAAAGTATATCAAAGAGTTACTTAAGCGTTTTAAGATGGAGTCGGCCAAGCCCATTGATACTCCCATCTCTTCCTCAACCAGGTTGGCAATGGATGATGGCAGTCCCTCAGTTGAGGAGAAATCCTATAGGGGCATGATAGGGTCACGCCTATACCTGACGGTAGTAGACCTGACATTGTTTTCAGTGTTGGTCTATGTGCACGTTTTCAGTCTAACCCTAAAGAAACTCATCTCAAGGCTATAAAAAGGATTTTAAGATACTTAAAACATACACCTGATCTAGCCTTATGGTATCCTAGAGGTTATAACTTTGATCTTGTTGGGTATGCTGATGCTGATTATGCAAGTTTCTTGGTTGATAGAAAAAGCACCTCATGTATGGCTCACTTTCTTGGACCTTGTTTGGTATCTTGTGCAACCAAGAAACAACTCTCTGTTGCCTTGTCCACAGCAGAAGCTGAGTATGTGGCAGCTGCATCTTGTTGTGCTCAGTTATTATGGATAAGACAACAATTCAAGGACTTTTGTGTTGACATAGGATGCATTCCTATTTATTGTGACAATACAAGTGCAATTAACATTGCCAAAATCCATGTCAACACAAAAGAACAAAACATATTGACATTCGTCATCATTTTCTAAGAGACAATGTTGAAAAAGGAGTGATCTCAATGAATTTTTGTGCCACTGAAAATCAAATTGCTGATATATTCACAAAAGCATTGGTTAGAGAACAATTTGAAAGGAATAGACTCGAACTAGGCTTAATTAGAACAACCTGACCAACCTGTTCTCTCTCCCTATTTGCAAAATTTAAAAGTTACAGGCACAACATGTTAAATTTTTGTTTGGTGAGGTTTGCAACTTGCTGGCACTCGTTGAGGTCTAATGAGATTGCCCTTATTGTCCCATGTTACCGAGTAAGTAACCTCAAGAACAAGCACCAGGAACAGGTACGCCTCTTTTTTGTCAAATACGTGCAACAAATTGAAAATTGCTAATCTCTTCCCGAGGCGTGCGCGGCCTAAATAAATGTAAAAGCCCGTTGTAAAACGGGCAAAATCTTTTAAAGATTTCACATGTCTCTCTCTCTCTTTAAAGCTTTCTTGCTCAATCTCTCACCTCCACCGAAACTCTCTTGCTCTGAAACTGCTCATAGGGCCATGCTCATGAGCTTTTAGCCCTCATTGGGGCTAAAAGTGTAGTGACCGGTCGTAAGGCCGTGCTTATAGACTCTTAGTCCCCATTGGGGTAAGAGTGTAGTGACCAGCCATAGGGCCGTGCTCATGGGCTTTTAGCCCCCATTGAGGGAAAAGGTATAGCAATTAGCCGTAAGGCCGTGCTTATGGACTCTTAGCCCCCATCGGGGCTAAAAGTATAGCGACCGGTCATAGGGCGGTGCTCATGGACTCTTAGCCCCCATTGGGGCTAACAGTGTAGCAACCGGCCGCAAAGCCATGCTTATGGACTCTTAGCTCCCATCTGAGCTAGAAGTGTAGCGACTGGCCGTAAGGTTGTACTCAGGGACTCTTAGCCCCCATTGGGGCTAAAAGTGTAGCGACCTGCCGTAGGGCCGTGCTCATGGACTCTTAGCCCCAATTGGGGATAGAAGTGTAGCGAGCGGCCCTAAGACCTGGCTCATGGATTCTTAGCCTCCATTGGGCTTAAATATATGTACGACAGCGTTGAAGGTGGAATTGCTTGCATGGGCTTTGCATTTATTTCTTTCCAGTCACGAATACAGAGTTGCTGGGCATTAAAAAAACTAACAGTAGTATTTCCTCAAGTTGCTACTGTGCCAAGTCCTTAGGATGAAAGTGCCGTTGGTGGTTTGGAGGCGATAATCCGGGCCTTATCTGAGCGATGACCTTATATGGGCCTTCCCAGTTGGCTGTGAGCTTGCCATGTTCACTCGCGCATGCCACGACTTCTGTGCAACGAAGAACAAAGTCCCCAACTTGGATTGGTTGCAGCTTCACTGCTCGATCATGGAGACGCGTGATGCCAATTTTGTAAAGTGCTCCCAAACGAGGGCATTCCCCCGAACAGAGGGGAGGAGATCAAGGGCTTCTCGAAGTGCTACGTTGTTTAACTCTTCCTGAAACGTTGTAAGGCAGTGGGTGCGGAGTGCAACATCAACCGGTAGGACAGCTTCTGACCCGTACGCCACCATAAACGATGTTTCCCTGGTTGCGGTTTTCTCAGTTGTGTATAGCGCCCATAGTACGTCAAGCAGCTCATTTGCCCACTTACCCTTGGCCTCATCGAATTTCTTTTGTCAGCCATGTAGGATTGCCTTATTGGCTGCTTCGGCCTGACCATTAGTCTGAGGATGTGTTATAGTGGTGAACCTAGCTTGGCACCCTAAGGTGCCCAGGTAGTCTATGAGCTTAGTGGTGTCGAACTGTCGCCTGTTGTCGAAAATCATGGTACGAGGGATGCCAAAGCGAGTGATGATGTTCTTCCATAGGAATTTTCATACTCGGTGGTAGTAATAGAGGCGACTGCTTTGGCTTTGATCCACTTTGTGAAGTAATCGACTGCGACGAAGAGATACATACACTACCTCGTAGCCTTAGGAAAGGGCCCCAATAAATCTATACCCAAGTGGCGAATGGTAAGGGGCTGGCGATGGGCGTTAGAGGGGTGGTGGACAGCTGCTGGATAGGGGCGAATTTTTGGCATTTATCGCATGTGCGAACCAAGTTCATGGCTTTCCCTTATAGGCTTGGCCAATAGTAGCTGGTACGTATGGCTGTGATTGCCAGTGCACAGTCCCATATGCGCGAGCTGCACACTTCTTCGTGTAACTCCTCAAGTATCTTTTTCCCCATCTCTGGGGTCACGCGACGTATGAGGGGCCGAGCAAATGATCTTTTACATAGTAACCCGTCATACAGGATAAACCAATTGGACCGCCGCTTCACATAATCGGCTTCTTTCGGGTCCGCTGGTAGGGTACCATCAGTAAGGTACGCGCGAATGGGGTCCATCCACACCAAGCTCCTATCCAGCCATATTATTTCATAAGGATCAATGCTTCTTTCTATCAAGGTCTCCCATTAGATGTTCTTAGGTTTTCTATCCTTAGAAGAGCTTGCCAATTTTAATAGCGCATCAGCATGCCGGTTTTCTAATCGCGGGATGTGCATTATCGCAAAATGTTTTAGCAATTGGGTAGCTTCTCGTACTCGCCGAACATATGCTGCCATAGTGTTGTCCTTAACCTCGTAGTCCCCATTGAGTTGGCTAACCACCAGCTGGGAGTCAGAAAATGCTTGGACCAAATTGGCTCCTGCGGTGTAGCACAGCTCTATTCCTACTATCAAGGCCTCGTACTCGGCCTCATTGTTGGATGCCTTGAACAAAAACTTCAAGGCATGCTCGCACCGCTCATCCCTAGGGCTTTCAATGATGAGGTCGGCTCTGCTTCCGTCCTTTGTGGATGAACCATCAATGTAAAGGTTCCATATATGAGGGGATGGGGCATTGCACAAAGTAGGAATAACACTTTCTACCAGAAAATCAGCCAGGGCCTAGGGTTTGATGGCTCGCCGTGCTTCAAATGCTAGATCATACTGTGACAATTCGACGGCCCACTTCAGGAGTCGACTGGAAGCATCTAGCCTCTGCAGGATGTTCTTTAAGGGTTGGTCAGTGAGGACGATGACCCTATGTGCTTCGAAGTAAGGCCACAACTTTTGGCTAGCCATCGCCAGTGCATAGGCGAACTTCTCTATGAGGGGGTAATTTATCTTGGCCCCAGCTAGTGCGTGGCTCATGTAATATATTGGGGTCTGCTCTTTGGCTCGCTCCACCACTAGGACTACACTAATGGCTTGCTCCAAGATGGGAAAATAGAGTTAGAGTGTTTCCCCAACTAGAGGACTCGCTATTTTAGGTAGCTGAGCCAGGTACATCTTTAGTGCTTGGAAGGCCTCGTTAGCCTGCTGATCCCAGGTAAAGTTAGCCCGCTGCTGTAAGACACGGAAGAAGGGCTGGCACTTGTCGACCGACCTAGACATGAACTGCCTAAAGCCGCGATGCACTCCGTTAATCACTGTACCTCATTGACGTTTTGCAGTGGCTTCATGTCCAAGATGTCGTGAATCTTGTCTGGGTTAGCCTCTATTCCCCGGTTGCTGATCATAAATCCAATGAATTTACCTGAATGCACCCCGAATACACATTTCTTTCGATTCAGCTTCATCCCGAAGGCTCAGAGTATGTTGAACGTCTATCGCAAGTCTTGGCCATGTGTATCGTCGAGCGTGCTCTTCACTATCATGTTGTCAACGTAGACATCCATGGTTTTCCCGATGAGGGGTTTGAAAAACTTTTTTACGAGCTGTTGATAGGTAGCCCCTGCGTTTTTCAACCCGAAAGGCATCATCTTGCAATAGTGTAGTCCTCGATCGGTGATGGACGCGGTCTTCTCTTGGCCCTCTCGACATAAGGGAATCTGGTGATACCCTGAGAAAGCGTCCATAAAACTCAATAAGGCATGCTCGACCGTGGTGTCCACTAGTTATCAATGTTTGGAAGGTGGTAGCTGTCCTTAGGACAGGCCTTGTTGAGGTCAGTGAAGTCTATGCACGTCCTCCAGGTCCCATTGTGCTTCTTCACCAAGACCACATTTGAGGTCCACTCAGGGTACTGACACTCTCTAATGAATCCCACATCCAGTAGCTTCTGTACTTCTGCAGTTGCCACGGCCACTCTTTCTGGTCCCATGTGGCATTTCTTCTGCATGACCGGCTTGTATAGGGGGTCCACATTCAGCCTGTGCTCTATGATGCTCGGGTCAATACCGGGCATTTCCTCCGGACCAAAGGCGAATACGTGTTGGTACTCCGGTAAGAGTGAGACCAACGAGCTGCGGGTTGCGACTTCCATTTCCTGGCCCAGTTGGACCGTTCGATCGGGACGCCCTTCTTCCAATGGAATGTGGTCCATACTTTCTATGTCCTTGGGGCAAGGTCGATCGGGCTCGGCTGAGGCCAGGGTATGTATAAGCAAAGTCTCCGCCACTGGTGGGGGAGGAGGGAGCACAGTCCGGGGCTTCTTTCCAGTTGTAAGTCGACTGCCAGGCCCTCATTCGTTCGTTCGCTCCACGAGAGGATGAATGCTAACCAAGTAACATTCTCGAGCTATGCGTTGGTCTCTTTGCATCGTGCCTACACTCCCATCATCGGCTTCAAACTGAAGCTGTAGTAAGCAGGGAGTGATGACAGCCTTCACTTTGTACAGGGTAGGTCATATGAGGATGATATTATAAGCCATGGGAACGTCCACGACTAAGAAGTCCACCTCCAAATTCTTTACCCTTATCTTGTCTCCAAAGCGTAAGGGAAGGCGAATCACTCCGGTAGGGTTCACCTCTTGTCCCCCAAAACCCGAGATTGGATAGACCAGAGGGATGATGTCTCCTCCTGGATATGTTAGCTTCTTCAGGCAGTCCCAAGTGATGATGTCCACGGAACTCCCTATGTCAATGAAGATTCTCTGTATAATTGCACTAGCCACCTTCATTTCTACCACCAATGGGCCGTTACGTAGGGATGTGAAATGTGGGCGTTGTTCCCCACCAAACACCATGGTGGGGACTATAACACGACTTCCTTGTTCAGCAGTCAGGACCTATTAGGCCCCTAAAGCTGAGCCTTCTAAGTAAACCGAGCAATGCCATCAGTATATCTACCGACAATAGTTGCTACTATCTCGGTGGAGCACTCCGCATCCCCTGGTTTAAGTGTCGAGGTCATGGGAGACTACCTTTTTAGCATGGAATGATCCTTTACTTCCATGAGGATGTTTCGGGGCTCCGTGGTAAACCGCAGATCAACAACCTCGAGGCACGGCCTCCGATCCCCTGAGTCGTGGTTCCTGTTACCTCTATTGGGATTCCTATCTGTAGGGGTTTTAGTCTTTCTTGGGGCATCTGAACCATCAGCGCAGATTTCAGTGGCGCGGATGAAGTCCGTGGCTTTTCTCAGTGCTTCTGTAAGAGTGGTCTCCTTCTGCTCGGCTAGGGACAACTTGAACCGCCTACTTTTCAAGCCGTTTAGGAAGGAGATGTATGCAACCCCGTCCTCCAAGTCCGGGATTAGGACCGCCTCTTGATGGAAACGTTTCACAAAGTCTGCCGGAGATTCTTGCGGGCCTTGTTTAATTTTGAAGATGTGTATGCTGTTTCACCTCCCTTTTCAGCTGGCGATGAACTAACTAATGAACCTGCCCTCCAGATCTTGAAAGCAAGAAATGGTTCCTGGTGGCAGGCTGTTAAACCACGATTGTGCCACTCCCTTCAGGGTAGCTGGAAAATATCGGCAATACGCTGCGTCATCCATGTTTTGGACGTACATCTGTGCCATATGAACTCCTAGATGCTTTCATGATGGGTGCTTTATCTCTCCTAGCCCGCGTGGCATCACTAACCACCATCATACACCGATCTCTTCCCACAGATAGCGCCAAATCTATTTTAGGACTTTCTCGTACCTTGTTGAAGATGACGTGAGGTTAGAGATCGGGCATATGAGATGGCATGTGAGGATCAGCTGACGGGCTCCCTTCTTCGATCGAACCTGCAAAAAAGGCACCCTCAGGTTGTGGTCGGGGGAACGCCTCTCTGATGATCAAGTCAAAGGAGGGTCCAAGAGGTATAAAAGCAATAAAGAGAACGTAAAGTCAATTCTGTCAGAATCCCATCCCCTTCCCGAGGTGGGTTGGTAAGTATTTATAAATCTTATAGTAGGGGGTAGGATGGTAACTTTATGCCGGAGACCCCAAAAGGGAGGGTGCTTCTTGGCCTGTTCCGTTTGGGCTTTTGGTGGGAGCCCCAAGGGTCCCGTTTCGGCCCACTACACCGTTTGGACCTGCCTTGCGATTAGGTACCCGCGAGCCTTCCAAAGAAAATCACATTTTCTGGATCAGAAAGCATTCATCTAAACATAAGTTACTAATTCATGCACAAATTTGTACCCACTTTGAAACTGTATCTGAAACCCCAAATGTTCAACAAGATCTTCAAACTGAACTTGACTCAACCATACAGCCCGGAGCTGAGTTGTCAGGACAAACAACACATCACTTACAAAAGGAGGGCCAAACTAAAATGTCCCGTCAATCACCCACTAATGAATCCTCCTGTCAATTCCAAAATCACGGTGTGGATTGTTAGAAAAGCATGTGTCGGAAACATGTATATTTTTATCATGGATACAATCTGTCAACATAACGTATGTGTCCTAGTCCTCCTTGAACCTCCACCTCTAGGTGAGTGTGCTCCCACAATTAGAGCTAAGTTTGGTTTTGAAGAGCATAAGCATGTACCACCACTGTGGAAAAGAGGTGGAATTTATCTCTTTTAGAAGGCTCCGGTGATGCTATCAGACTTTATAACATTGAACCTCATCTCTTTCATAGTATCATCAAGTTTGAATCAACAGCGCCAGAAGTTGTCTTCACATCTATGCATGCACCAAGTGACGCTGGGCAAAGAGATCCATTTTGGATTAATCTCTCTGTGGACCCTCCTCCATCTAGTGAACCGGGCATGGTGGTTGGAGACCTGAATACAGTTACTAACTCTTAAGAGAATAGAGGATATTGAGGCTAAGATAATTTTTGGCAAATATTTTCTTTCTATGTATTGAACATCTTTATTATTCTGTCTCCATATTCTTAGCCTTTTGTATAGGAAAGCAGCATATTTCTTCCATATGTTTAGCCTATTGTATAAGAAAGCAGAATATCTTGTGTTTTGTATATATGTCCTATGTATGAATGGAAAAGGGTGAGAGAATCACTCCAAAAAGAATTCAGATCATTGCTTGATCTTGTTATGGTATCAGAGCCATGACAGATAATAAAGACATATAGAAAAACGAAATCATAAAAAAAAACTCCATCGCCATACGATCTGAACTCGAATGACAATCCCGGTAATGTCATCACTCAAGTTCAATTGAAATGTGGTAATTATGAAGAATAGGCAAGGGTCATTCGAACGTCATTGAGAGCTAGACGAAAATGGGGATTTATTGAAGGAAAGATTACCAGGCCAGATGAAGCTTCTCCTGATTTGGAGGAGTGGTGGACGGTGCAATCCACGCTTGTTTCATGGATTCTGAACACCATCGAACCAAGTTTATGCTCAACTATATCATATACTGAAAACGCAGCTGATTTATGGCAAGACATCAAGGATCGGTTTTCAGTTGCAAACGGACCCCGGGTCCAGCAATTGAAGGCAGAATTGACGGCTTGCAAACAAAGGGGGCTATCTATCGTTGCATATTATGGCAAATTGAAGCTCTTATGGGAGGAATTGATGGACTATGATCAGGATCTAGTTTGTAGCTGTGGCAAGTGCGAATGTGGAATTGGCCCCAAACTAGCCAAAAAACGAGAGGAGGAACGAGTCCATAAATTTCTCATGGGACTTGATGACGCTTTGTGTGGGACTGTTCGGTCGAGTCTACCAGCAACTGAGCCTTTGCCATCATTGAACAGGGTATATTCTACTTTGATTCAAGAGGAATGAGTCAAGAGAATAGCCCGGGTGAAAGGTGAACAAGGTGAAATTATTGCTCTTGCAGCCCAAGCCGGGTCCAAGGGAAAGGGACGGGGTGATTCACAGGACAAAAACACGATTTGCACTCACTGTAAAAAGATGGGTCATGAGGCGGTGGATTGCTTTCAGCTGGTCGGATACCCAAACTGGTGGGGCGACCGTCCTCTTGATGTGAAGACAGCTGGTCGTGGCAGAGGGAGCAGAAGTGGAAGCCGAGGAAGGGGAGGCGCGGTCCGAGCCAATGCAGCATAGGCAGCGGCGACTGTACAGGCAGAAGCGACTAGCTCGACACTTGGAAGAGAAAAATCGGGTGGTGCTAGATCTGAATCCTGACCAACGACAATCACTTCTTGAGATTATAAATTCGCATAAGGCAAATTCTGCTGAGAAAATGACTGGTAAGGCTGAAAATGTTTCGTGGATTATTGACACAGGGGCTTCGAACCAGATGACGGGAAGCCTGGAGAAATTAAAAGATTTACGAAAAATTTCCGCTTGTCCTGTGGGTTTGCCGAATGGTAGCCATGTGCTTGCTACTGAAGAAGGGATTATTAAACTTGACAATGATTTGGTTCTATCGAATGTTCTTTATGTCCCTAGTCTAGCCTGTAATTTAATTTCTGTGTCGCAAATTGTTGATGAATCTGATTGTACAGCAGCCTTCTCTAAACATATGTGCGTTTTACAGAACCGCACTTTGAAGATGCTAATTGGTACAGGTGAGCGAAAAAATGGACTCTACTACTTTCGGGGAAAGCAACAGATACAGGCACATAAAGCAAATAGAGGAGGATCGATTGATTTATGGCATGCCAGATTGGGTCATCCGTCTCACAAAGTTATCAAGTGGATTCTTGGAGTAGACATTAGGAAAGGTAGTACGATTTTGAATAAATTATGCGATATCTATCATCGTGCAAAACAAACCCGCAATAGTTTTCCGCTTAGTGAAAATACTGCTTCCAATTTGTTTGAAATGATTCATTGTGACCTATGGGGACCCTACAGAACTACTTCTTCATGTGGTGCTAGTTATTTTCTAACAATTGTGGATGATTTTCCTCGTGCAATTTGGGTAGCCTTGCATTTCCAAGGTCATTTGCCAATTGATTTTTGGGGAGAATATGTTCTAATTGCGGCCTATTTGATAAATCGAACACCCTCCACAATATTAAACAGTAAGACTCCATATGAAGCTCTTTACGGTCATCCTCCTTCATATGAGCATCTTAGAGTTTTTGGGTCTCTATGTTACGCACATAACCAAGGGACAAAGGGGGATAAATTTGCTACTAGAAGTAGGCGATGTGTCTTTGTTGGATATCCATATGGGAAAAAGGGATGGAGCCTGTACGATTTGGAGATCCAAACATTTTTTGTCTCAAGGGATATAGTGTTTTCTGAGCATGAATTTCCTTTTGACCCTAATCAAATAGGGCAGCACAATTTTAATGAGATAAATTCAAGTGACTGTGTGGAAGTGCTTGACCATATGGAAGAAAGGGGGGGCATGGGGGTGCAGGCCCACTAGCCCTTTGAAGAAGGCAAGGGTGATGAAGCCCAACAGAATGAGGCGCAAACACCCCAGCCATGATGGAATGAAGAAGGACATGGCGTAGGCCAACCAAATCAAGACCAAACAAAAGATGTTGAAAGGGCCCAGCATTCAAGACATAAAGAAGGGGCGACAGAGGCCCAAGTAGAAACACCTGAGCTGAGGGTCAATGGCATGCATGAAGCTGAAAATAGTGGGCTGGGCGAAAACATCGATAGCACAGCCCAGAATCTGCCAACACCTCTACCGATTGAATTAGTGGAAATGTTGGGTCATGGACATCGAAGAAAAGAGTCTTCAGTTCGATTGTGTGATTATGTGACGCATACCACTCGAAGATTGAGTCCACCTGTTTGCTCATCTGTGACACAGCATCTTCCAGGTACGCCTTATCTTATAGCGCACTATGTAAGCTGTAATAATTTTTCTATGTGGCATAGACATTTTCTTGCAGCTATAACCTCAGGTCACGAACCCGCGACAGTTTCAGAAACTGTCCAGGATAAGCGATGGAGAGATGCCATGCAGAAAGAGATCCAGGCATTAGAAGATAATGGAACTTGGGAAATTTCTGATTTACCCCCTGGCAAAAAGGCCCTCGGATGTAAATGGGTCTTCAAAATCAAATATAACTCAGATGGGTCGGTGAAACATTACAAAGCTCGATTAGTAATCCTCGGTAATCATCAACTTGAAGGCATTGACTTTGCAGAAACCTTCGCTCCAGTGGCTAAAATGGTCACTGTTCAAGTATTTCTTGTTGTGGCAGCAGCTCGACAATGGGAACTTCACCAGATGGACGTTCATAATGCATTCTTACATGGAGATCTTCAAGAAGAGGTGTACATGAAGATGCCACCCGGTTTTCAAGTCACAAGTCCCAAGAAAGTTTGTTGTCTCCGAAAATCCTTATATGGACTAAAACAGGCCCCTCAGTGTTGCTTTGCCAAACTCTCTAAAGCCCTGCAAGAATATGGTTTTCGCCAGAGTTATTCAGATTACTCCTTGTTCACGTTGCACCATGAGGACATTCGGCTTAATGTTTTAGTATATGTGGATGACTTGATTATTTCAGGAAACGATCACGAAGCTATTGTCAAATTCAAGACTTATTTGAGTGAGTGCTTTCATATGAAAGACTTGGGAACCTGAAGTATTTTTTGGGTGTCGAGGTTGCTAGGAATCCTGAAGGCATTTTCCTATGTCAACGAAAATATGCATTGGATATCCTTTCAGAGGTCGGGTTACTTGGAGCCAAACCTGCAAGCATTCCTGTGGAACAACACCATCAGTTGGCATTGGCCGATGGGCGATTTCTTGATGATCCTGAACGGTATCGGAGACTCGTGGGCCGTCTTATCTATCTCTGTTTCACTCGTCCTGAGTTATCTTATTGTGTTCATGTTCTCTCTCAGTTCATGCAGCAACCGAGAGAGGAGCATTGGGATGCAGCACTGCGAGTTGTGCGATATTTTAAAGGTAACCTGGGGCAAGGTATACTTCTTCGCAAGGATTGTGATTTACATCTCTATGCATGGTGCGATTCAGACTGGGCTGGTTGCCCATTGACTCGACGCTCTCTCACTGGTTGGTTTGTCTCTCTGGGAATCTCTCCTATTTCTTGTAAAACTAAGAAGCAACATATAGTATCTCGATCTTCGGCAGAAGCAGAATATCGTTCGATGGCTATGACGACCTGTGAGCTCAAATGGTTAAAGAAAATTTTATCATCCGTAGGTGTTGGGCATCAGCAACCAATGCAGCTATGTTGTGACAGTCAAGCCGCGTTACATATTGCTCGTAATCCTGTTTTTCACGAACGAACCAAACATATTGAAGTTGAATGTCACTTTGTTCGGGATGAGCTTGTCAAAGGCACTATCCGCACTGTTTTCGTTCCTACGACTGAACAACTTGCAGATATCTTCACCAAGGCCCTTGGCAAAGTGCAATTTGAGTATCTCTTTGGCAAGTTGGGCATTCGGAATTTGCATGCACCAACTTGAGGGGGGGTATTGAGGCTAGGATAATTTTTGGCAAATATTTTCTTTCTATGCATCGAACATCTTTATTATTCTGTCTCCATATTCTTAGCCTCTTGTATAGGAAAGTAGCATATTTCTTCCATATGTTTAGCCTATTGGATAGGAAAGCAGAATATCTTGTGTTTTGTATATATGTCCTACGTGTGAATGGAAAAGGGTGAGAGAATCACTCCAAAAAGAATTCAGATCATTGCTTGATCTTGTTAGAGGAAGTAAGCCCCATAACTTTAGGCAATCTGGTGCTTTATGGAATCGATGAATGTTTGGTCCCTAATAGACATAGGCTTTGTTGTCCTAGAATTCACTTCGACTAATTGTCATGAAGGGGCAGATACAATACAGGAAAGGCTGGATCATGCCTTTGTGAACCCCACATGGTTACACATCTATACTGAGACAGAGGTAACCCACTTATCTAGAATTGCTTCTGATCGGTGTCCTATATTAGTGGAAACTAATCCTAGAATAAGAAAATTCAACCAACCATTTAGGACCGCAATTGCATCCTATCATCCTGGGTTCGAGGAGTCTCTTAAGGATCATTGGAGGAAACATGTCTACTTTAATAAGAACCTGAAATAACTTTTCTAAAAATGTTAAATATTGGAGTAAACACCCTTCTGGAAACCTTACTCAAAACAAGAACATAACAAGGGCTAGACTTGAGGGAGTTCAAAAGGCAATAGCAAAAAGAAGTACCCCTTTCCTTTTTTGGCTTGAAAAGGATTTGATGGACTATTATCGTAATCTATTGTAGATTCAAAAGAGTATTCAGGCCCAGAGAGCCAATATACAAAAGCACCTTTATAAAGATTTGAACACAAAATGCTTCCATCTGCTGACTGAAGTAAGACAACAAAGGAGAGAATTGGTAGTCTTAAAAACGATAATAAGGGGAATGGATTTTAGGAGGCTAAAATTTGAAGTCTTCAGTTACTTCCTTTTTCCAGAGAACAGATTGTGTCCAACTTGTGGACCTTGATAATTTTCCACTATTGAGGAAATTAAATGTGCTGTCTTTCATATAAATTCTACTAAAACTCCTAGGCCAGATGAAATCCATGCCTTCCTTTTTAAGAAATACTAGAATATCATGGGCTCATCTATTGTTCCTCTAGTTCAAAACATATTTGAGAACCCCTGGAAGGTTAAAGAAATTAATCAAACCTATTTTTGATTGATCCCCAAAAAAAGACGACGGTAGAACATGTTAGTCACTTGAGACCCATAAGTCTTTACAATAATAGGTACAAGATAATCACCAAAATCATTGTCAACAGACTAAAGGACATCCTACCCCATATTATTGAGCCAACTCAATTGATTTTTGCTCCAGGAAGGTGAATTTCTTATAATATAATGGTGGTCTAGCAGATGGCTCATCATATACGTAATACCAAAAGCAAGATCAAACACATGGCCGTTAAGGTTTGTCTACTTAAAGCTTATGATAGTTTAGAATGCGATTTTATCTACGACACTCTCAAGTTCTTTAGTATTCCTCGTAAACTTATCAATGTTATTATGGCCTGTATAACTATCGCAAGCATCCAAATTTTCTGGAATGGGGATCCTGGTGAGATTATTTTACCATCTAGAGACATTAGACAAGGCACCCTTTATCCCCATATATTTTTGTTATGTGTCTGAAAGACTTTCTAGGCTTACTTATAATAATCATGAAGAGTGGAAACCTATTAATGTTAAAGGGTTGAAAATATCTCATATTTTTCATGTTGAGGATGTGGTTTTCTTTGGAAAAGGAGAGCCTGAACGTTAAATTTTATCCTTCATATAGTTGATGATTTTAGTTCCAAGTCAATGTTGAACATTAATAAAAACAAATCCATAATCATATTCCCTAAAACTAGGGGTGAGCAATAGATTGGGCTGGGTTGGACTAAGCCAGCCCATTAACTAAACGGGCTGGACCGGGTTAAGTACTTTTATTAATGGGCAGGTCTGGATTATGGGCCAAATGAACCCAACTCACCCATGGCCCGTCCAATACCACCTAATGAGTGTTTTTGGTGAGTTAATTTTTTAACTAATATCTTTGTAATTTTTCAACTAAACAAAACTAATCCAAATTCAAAGTTAGAAAATACACAATCAAGCTAATAAACGGGTCGGGTCAGGTCGGTCCATGGGTGACCCGCTTTGGGCCTGTTTAAAAACGGAATAAATTTGTGCGAAACAACGGTGTATAATAATTATTGTTATGTACAAAGTACTATTAATGAGTTTAATTAATTAGAACATGTAAATTAGTGTATCAATTAGGTTAAAAAAATAATAGGTCATTAAACGGACCGTTAATGGACTAGCCCAATCCAGCTCATTAATATGTCTTAATAGACTAGCCCATTATTGGCCCAATTCATTATTGACCCGGCCCTTTATTAGCCCTGTTTTAAATGGGCCGATCGATTAGCCCAATGGATATCCGGTCCGTTGCCCACCCCTACCTAAAACCCTCCATTGTAGGTTAAGGAGAATCCTATCAGCCTTAGCTCATATTCCTGCTTCTAGATGCTTCGGTAAAAGGGTGCTCTTATTTATACCACTAGACCTAAGCCTTCTTATCATCACGACATTGCGAAATTTAAGGAGAAACTGGCCCATTCGCAAACTAAGTTCATTAACCTAGCAGGGAGGGCCACCCTTATTAAATTCATCCTTACCTGTGTTCCTTTGTATAATATGCAAACTTCCTTACTCCCTAAGAAGATGATGGATGAAATGCAAATTACTATCAAGAAACTGTTAGGAAATTAGAGCGGTAATAATAGCGGAAGCGATAGGATGAAACAGATATTCAAAAATTCAAACCAGAATAACAGGAACAAAACAGCGACACACAAGATTTACGTGGAAACCCAAAACGGGAGAAAACCACGGGCGGCAACGCCGACACAAAATCCACTATCATATGAGTTAGTACAGAACGATCTCATTCCCAATACAGAGATCAACAACAAGAGAGACACAGATCTCAAACACCCAAAAAAGAGATCAATTACAACGAAAATCTCTCAATACTAACTCCCAACAAAAAGTGGAATAGAAAAGGGAATTGCCCACAGGCACTCCCAAGTTGCACCGCATCAAACAAGGTTAAACAACCTAGTATTTATAGGGAAGCTCCACAGGTACCAAGGGTTCAATCCTAACCGCAAACATATGTCTTGGCCACCAATCATCAACTTTCCAAAAAAGGAAAAATCTTCAACTCAAAGTATGGAAATAATATAATTTCCATAATACAGAAGATCTCAAATACACAACATGATCTTGGATGCCAAGAAATAATCTCACAAAAGGAAATAACTTTATTTATTTCCAAAACCGGTAAAGGAATTTGGGACAAATCCCAACAAACTCCACCTTGGACCAAATTCCTCATCTGTCAACGATCCACGCCTCTTCTTTTGGTCTGCTGCCCATTGTTCGTCAGTTATCTTCTCGGGTTTTACGTGAGGTTCCTTCAGAACCTTCCACAACCGTGCTGAATGAGAACTGCTCTCATCTGCACCTTCCAGAGATTAAAACTAATCTCCCCATCGAATTTCTGAATATCTACCTTCATGATAGAAGACATCCTATAACCAGAGCTCTGATACCACTTGTTAGGATTAATATCAGAATAACAGTATAGCGGAAGCGATAGGATGCAATAGAAAATCAGAAATTCAACCAATCACAAACAACAAAACAATAGGAAGAGAACAAGAACACAGGAATTTAACGTGGAAACCCAAAACGGGAGAAAACCACGGGCGGCAACACCGACACAAAATCCACTATCATATGAGTTAGTACAGAACGATCTCATTCCCAATACAGAGATCAACAACAAGAGAGATACAAATCTCAAACACCCAAGAAAGAGATCAATTACAACGAAAATCTCTCAATACTAACTCCCAACAAAAAGTGGAATAGAAAAGGGAATTGCCCACAGGCACTCCCAAGTTGCACCACATCAAACAAGGTTAAACAACCTAGTATTTATAGGGAAGCCCCGCAGGTACCAAGGGTTCAATCCTAGCCGCAAACATATGTCTTGGCCACCAACCATCAACTTTCCAAAAAAGGAAAAATTTTCAACCCAAAGTATGGAAATAATATAATTTCCATAATACAGAAGATCTCAAACACACAACATGATCTTGGATGCCAAGAAATAATCTCACAAAAGGAAGTAACTTTATTTATTTCCAAAACTGGCAAAGGAATTTAGGACAAATCCCAACAAACTCCACCTTGGACCAAATTCCTTATCTGTCAACGATCCACGCCTCTTCTTTTGGTCTGCTGCCCATTGTTCGTCAGTTATCTTCTCGGGTTTTACGTGAGGTCCCTTCAGAACCTTCCACAACCCGTGCTGAATGAGAACTGCTCTCATCTGCACCTTACAGAGATTAAAACTAATCTCCCCATCGAATTTCTGAATATCTACCCTCATGATAGAAGACATCCTATAACCAGAGCTCTGATACCACTTGTTAGGAAATTAGAGCAAGCTAATAGCAGCGGAAACGATAGGATAAAACAGATATTCAGAAATTCAAACCAGAATAACAGGAACAAAACAGCGACACACAAGATTTACGTGGAAACCCAAAACGGGAGAAAACCATGGGCGGCAACACCGACACAAAATCCACTATCATATGAGTTAGTACAGAACGATCTCATTCCCAATATAGAGATCAACAACAAGAGAGACACAGATCTCAAACACCCAAGAAAGAGATCAATTACAACGAAAATATCTCAATACTAACTCCCAACAAAAAGTGGAATAGAAAAGGGAATTGCCCACAGGCACTCCCAAGTTGCACCGCATCAAATAAGGTTAAACAACCTAGTATTTATAGGGAAGCCCCACAGGTACCAAAGGTTCAATCCTAGCCGCAAACATATGTCTTGGCCACCAACCATCAACTTTCCAAAAAAGGAAAAATCTTCAACGCAAAGTATGGAAATAATATAATTCCCATAATACAGAAGATCTCAAACACACAACATGATCTTGGATGCCAAGAAATAATCTCACAAAAGGAAATAACTTTATTTATTTCCAAAACCGGCAAAGGAATTTGGGACAAATCCCAACAGAAACTTTTATAGAATAGAGCAGAGGATAAGCACTATATGCCAAGGGTTCCGTGGGAGCATGCCAAGAAGGCCAGAAGGGTATAAGCAAGGGTGGATTAGGAATTAGATGCCTTCATACTTTCAACAAAGGCTTTACGGCTATACTCTTATGGAAAGTCATCCAAAACGAAGATGTGTTGTGGGTTAAGATAATGAGAAGGAAATATATGGACACAGACCAATTGGAATTCCTTCAGGCCAAACCAAGTCACTCTCCTACTTGGAAAATGATGATCAAATGCAAAGACCTCATAACTAGCAATGTAAGAAGAAGAGTTGGAAATGGATATACGACTTCCCTTTGGTTCGATAAGTGAACACCTAAAGGCCCCCTTTATCTACAAGAAGGTGTCTCCTCCCCTAAGAACTTAGAACACTTAAGGGTAAGTTCTACAATTAAAAATAGAGACTGAGATACTAATGGGATTAGTAAACGGATCACTTATAATACGTTTCTCGATATTGAATCTGTTGACCCTCTTGAAGAAAATGATATATACTCTTATTTAGAATTTGTCAAGAAAGGACCGTTTAGTAAGCCTTTATAGATCTTTAATACCCCGCTCTACTTGGGCCGCTCCCCCCTCCCCCCCCAAAATAAATCGGAAAAACTTATGGAGGAATAAAATACAATTTACAATAAAAACTCTGGCTTGTTGTGTGGTTAATGAAGGGCTACCTGTGGCCTCTAGATTATCCAGGGATTAATAATTTGGATCCTAGATGCCCTCTTGGCTGGTTTCTTAATGAGACACATTTGCATCTTTTTAGAGATTGTCCTCTAGCTAGTGCAATTGGGGTAAAAATTTTTGATCAAAATAATGACAATTTGAGTAATAATTTTTTTATTATAGAATGGATGGATTGACTAATTCTTAACCTTGATCGGAATGATAAATGGGTCAGTAAGTTTTTAATTATAATGTGGGCCTCATGAAATTATAGAAGCAAATACCTTTTTGATGATGTATGTCGAAGACCTAAACCTTTTTGGAATAATATTATGCATGAGTTTAGACATACTAACATGATGACGAGTTCTCAGGGCCCTGATTACTTGAAAAACACTCTAGTTATTCTTTGGAAGGCACCTACTGAGACTCACTTCAAATTGAACATTGGCTACTAGTGGAATGATGAGAAGGAAATCTATACATCTACAGGAGTCATCCTAAAAACACGCCATCACTGGTTCTGGGGAATCACCATGGTGGTCTATGACCATGATAAGGTCATGGCCATGGTGGACAGTCTTCATGAAAGCCTGAGGAAAGCTTGAGACTATAGCATACCAAAGCTTTAAGTTCATATAGAAGAGGAGGCAATCAATATGTGGAGGGTGAATCAAGCAACTCGGGACCAATAGCTAATCTAGTAACAAGGATAAAGCACTAGATACGAAGGAGTTGGACAGTTTGTATTTATCATGTATTGAAACAAGTTAATTTGGCTGCAAATGTTCTTGTCATGACCAACAACAAGGACCAAATGGAGCAAATGGTAGCTCCCACACTCACACCCTTGCAGATTAGGTGGGTAATTCAAGCTAATGAAGAAGCTTTGAAGATTAATGATAAGATTTAGTAGGTGTTAAGCAAAATCAATTGTGGAAACACCAAGCCGTAGATCTGAACTAACGAAGCAATTTTTTAGTCATCCAACTAGCTTATTAATGGTTATTTTGGGATGCATAAATGCTAACTTATGGTAGGCTAGGGGTGGTTTTGATAGCTTGCCACTAAGCATATATGGTGGACAAGCAGTAGGCTGTCATTTCAGGGGATGTATCATTGACATTTTATTTCTAAAATATTTACTGTTTTCACCCCCCCCAAAAAAAACAAAAAAGAAAGTGGTAAAGGCTGATTATAATAGTATGTTGCTTACATTGGCAAAATTATAGATGCATTGATTGACTTTGGGGCAACACAAATAGAAATAGCAGGTTTACCCAATAATGCTCTATCACAAAATTCAGTATTAATTATCATTTAAATAAGTTCATAGGTTTGTCAGAGGGATAACAATTATTTTGGGGACACATTCGGATACAAGCTGCTAAGGTTAAATGATGCTGTGTCGTGCATGCTTTAAACTTGTACTGCATATAATTTGTTTTAAAATTTTAACTAAAATATTTTTAGAAATAGTATAATTAATTTTATAACTTAAATTTTTAGAAACAATAATAGTAAGATATCCATAATTTATTTTCATTTTTTCTTTGTTGAAGTAGTTGAAAAAATACTACTTATTATGATGTTTTTAAATCACATATTGTTTAAATTTTTATTTTTAAATAAAATCTTAATAAATACTAAACAGAATATGTGTTACAATTGCCATATTCGAACTCACTTATATACATATATATATTATATATATATATATATATATATATATATATATATATATATATATATATATATATATATATATATATATATATATATATATATATATATATATATATATATATATATATATAAAATCAGGCAATCAAAGCTATCTTCCACCACATTACGGAAGTATTATCAATCAATATGCACATAACCCGTATATGCAAAAGGCCGTAGGAGCTACGACAAAAAGAGACACCAACAGGTAAGAAATTGAAATCGATTACATGTTATATTATTAATTCCTAATCACCAACATCATCGGCGGCAGCCATGGGGGAGCCATGAAAGGGCAAGGGGGTCAATTGACCCACCAGTTTTTCGAGGGAAAAAAAAATTAAATGTGAAATATTATGATGAAAACAAATAGATATAAATTAATTAGTTCCTAAATACTTCACAAAAATGTACATAGTAGAGTGATTTGTTGCTTGTTCTCAGTGTCAAATGTTATGGGTTCAACTCCTCATGTTGTCTTGTACATATTTTTCTTTTGAATTTTTGCAGGTACCCTTAAGTTTCTTTTAATTTTGTTCGTTGTACTTATTTTGAGATTAATTTTTTAAAAAGCCTGTCGAACGATAATATTATTCTTTACTTTCAAAACATAAAATCTTGTCGATTACAACTTTCTTGAATGTATTAGCTACGCACTTTATTTTTAAAATTATTGAAGTTTATATCATATGTATTATTAATCTCGTCCCCCTTGCTTTGAATTCTGGCTCCGCCCTTGGTGGCAGCAATTTAATAATACTAGCTGATACTTATATAACCTATTACAAGCTCAATTCTACCAAAATCCTGAAGTAGCTGTAATATTAATATTAAACACCCACCAAAACAAACCCCAAATTTCTAAGGAAAAAACAAATGTGATCTCTAACCGGTAACCACCCAAAATAATTATGTGAAAATCTCTCCCTAGTGAGTTAGTTCATCGTCACGATGTGGCCTAGCCAGGTTGGGCATGAGGCCCATCATCGGCCCATACCGACTGTGGGGCCCAAATACAAATGACTGATGAGCCCTGCCCTGATGGCGATGATGACAACTAATAATAAATCAAAGTTAGCTTGGAATTCTGTACCGCTGAGCGACCCCACGTTACGGCCCATATTCCCCTGGCGCCCAACCCAAATTCAGTGGTCCCTCATGTGAAGGGTCTATAATCTCAAAGGCTTCCTTGCCAATTTTTCTACGACATTTGAATCGTTTTATTTTCCTGCTCAGAACAATTACCATAATGGTAAGATGGTGATCAAGGCGGTGATCGCAGCAGCGATCAACTGTAAACACAACACTTGTGAGTCTGGCATGGATGCATCCTCCATGGCACCTTCATACACCATCGTGCTGTTAAAGACAGCCGGTACATCTGATGATGAAGCCCCCTGCTCCTCCGATGATGATGCCTTTTGGCTGTCACATAATCGTGAGCAACCATAAGTAAATATTCATAAATTATTATTAATGCAATGAGATAAAATAGCAAAAAGGCCTACGTATATTACAATCTCAATAATCCATGTATACATCTTTATGTACTATGTATGTCCATTAATCCTGCGATCACAACCTCATTTGGATAATTGTGAGCATCTTTCCTCATAATCATTACTAATATTAAGAAATTAGTAATACTAGACACATCAGCAATTTTTAAGGAAAAAATTATTAGTATTTAGACACGATCCAACGGCTAATAGCTGCTTGGGAATTTCGGAGATATGTTGGGGAATTGTGCGTCTCTGCACTAATTTTTAGGAAGCCAATTATCAGCGCCTCAAACAGAACACAAACTGATAGCCGACATACTGAAATGACGCTTATACCCATGCAAGGATGCCCAGATATTTCACAAAAGGCCACCAGCATTTTAGGAAATCCAAGAAAGTGGATTCAAGCCGGCACAGTGATAAGTGGCGAATGAGTTACCGACAAGCATACAGAAGTACAGCTGAAGATTGAAGAGAGGTAAAAATTCACTGTTTCCAATTTTCTTTAAAAAAAAGGAAATTATCCGATAAAATTTTTGCTGTTGCCAACGTTCAAATTTGTCAGCTACATCATCCTTAGATCTGTACAGTGTATGTACACAACAGCAGCACCAAAAACTGCCTAAATTCGTTTTTTTCCCCTTTTTAATCGGATGTGGTACATGATATGTATCAAATCAGACTAATTAATTGAACATCGACATAAAGTTGTGCAAAGTAGGAAGAACTTTTGGCTTGAAAGAGTGAAATGCAAGACGCTAGATGCAACCTCTATAATTATGAAAAGCAGGAATCTGGTTGGTAAAATGAAGAAATCGATGACATCCAGGAGTAAAGTTCAAGCAAAATGGGCAATTGGTGTAGGTCCTATGTCCACTTCATGAAGCTGACACTCACAACAACCGTATGCTTTTAGTGCCTCAAAAAGACGGGAACTTACAACTTACACCAACCTGTAATACCTTGCTCAGCTGGGAAATTTGCGTTTTTAGCTGGGTTTGCATCGTGTCCGACTTAATTTCTGTTAAATTCCGTTCATCAATTACTAAAAGATAACTGTGTCTCCCCTGATGATGGGCTTATCTTATCTGAATCATCAAAGCAGTTAAAAAAAATTGCTTCGCTAAGATAGGTATATATTCTGGAAAGATTTGTAAGAGATGATCATATGAATTTTAGCAATAGGCTGCCTACATATCAGATGGGCATGTGCGACCTAATAATGCTTTTCCAAATTTGATATATACTTCCCGGCACTACACAGAAATAACTTATTACGCTTACAATTTTAATATGAATTCCGAACTCTTTGGCTTTCTACAACTACAAAACAATTTTATCTTTAAATTGCTGACAACATAATTACATGGATAACCAGAACCCCACGATTAAATGCTTGGGAAGGCATCTCCAACTCGGAAATTATCTATTACTTTAGAAAATCCTTCATTTTAGAAAAGATTACAAATTAAATTCTTATACAAGACTATCCCGTATGACCAAAAAAAAAAAAAAAAAAACCCATCAAACGCTTGTATAGAGATAATATCTCATAATAATATTTGAAACTGTGTTGAATCACATAGACTCTATAGAAAGGTTGTTCTCATTAAACCTTGAACACCGTTAGAAACAAAAAAAATAAGTAAATTTGATAAACAAATCTAGATGTAGAGAGAAGTTGTATAGAATTTCCTAACTATCACGGAATCAATTATAATTTACCTGGTGTTAGGGGAAGGGCAAAAGGTGATGGTATAATCAGGGGAGCCTCCACAAGTGAAGGTGCTGCTTTTGTCGTCAAACGCATAGCTGTAAGCGCGTGGGCATGCTTTCTTGAATACTGCCGAGTAGCTAGATGGCTTACACGTATCAGGCGACCCGTATTCGCCACTGCAACAGTACTGCGGAGAGTTGAAAGCAGCACACGCGCTCCTACACGCGACTGCGCGCCTACCACCACCATCCTCATCGCTCATGACGCGCAGGTCCGACGGGCAGTAGCCGTTGAGGTCACCAACGCACCCAGTTATAGAGCAGTTGGGCCCACCACCACCCCGTGGTGTTACCGACAGTGGCAGGTTGTAGCCGTCCACAAGGCTGATGTCATAGAAGTCCATCCCGCCGGCGCCGTCCAAGGTGAACTCGGCTAGAGTCGCCGGCGGCGTTGCGCCGGAACCGGAGCAGTCCATCTTCCCGGACCCACAATCGCCGGTCTGGCAGGTGAATTTCCCCGTTGAAGTGTCGGTCAAGCAGAGGGTTCGACCCCAGAACCGGCCGGCCCAGCCGGATGGAATGTTGATGGCCCTAGACTCGCCTTTTTGGAGGGAGAATCCGGTGGTGCTCAGCTGCGAAACGCCGGCGTTTGAGAGAATTCCAGGCCATACTGTGTAGTCGCAGCTGTTTATTATTGTGAATGTCGCCGCCTCTCCTGCATGGCAAAATTAATTGACAATCAATTGATTTTCACATTTTATTTGGCAATTTTAATTTTGGGTCAAGAATTGAAAAATGTTGGCGAGTTCGGAGTTGAATATGGTACCTGCAAATAGCTGGGAGAGAGAGAGGAGAGAGAAAATGAATGTAAGAGGGGCCATAAATGGTAGAAAATAATAATGATGCAAGAAGAAGAGAGGGAAATGTCAGGTTAGATTGACAAAGAGCAAACTCCCTTCTTCCTCTGCGTGGGAACTATGAAGAACAAAGACCGAGAAGAGCTTTGGGGGCCGGACAGGGTATTTATAGCGTGCTAGCAATCGCCCGACGTGGAATGTTAGCACTAACTGTACCATTTTTTGCATATTCCTTTTTTTTTTGGCTTTGTTTTACCACGTAATAGTGCAACTTAAATGAGGAAAATGTTCAAAAATTGTTGGCCTAATTTATAATGGACCATAACGTTTTTGGGAATTGGAAGTGTTATTTTACGTGGGGCTGTGAAAAGATGGAAAAAAGGGAAATGACTTGCCTAATTTACCCTTATGCCAAGTGCCCACCTGGCTTGACCCTATTCTGCTTTCCCCCACCCTTTCTTTGCTTCTTGTCGTCTCCGCCCTCCCTCTCTCTTTAGAACACAGAGACGCTCATTGAATGCAAACTTTTCTTTTTTTGGATAAAATTAATTACAAACTTATCAATTGACCATAAACTAAAATAATTACCATACATTATTGGATATAGAAGCGAACGATGTCTTGTATTCAATTTATAAATTTGTTCTATTACAAAATTACTAAACTAAAAATTCTTTTACGATAATAGCATTAGAAATCATTCATTGGTTTATTTCAAACTGAAATCCTATGATTAGTATAAAATTGAAATAATTAAGTAGGTAGAAGTGAGCATGGCCAAGTATGAATTTGTAGGATCAAAAGTTGGATCTGGTTCCAACCGACATCGGACTCGGTTCCAGCCGAGTCCTAGAATTTGTAGCCAGTTGGGACCGGATCCGATTTTGGGTACCTGATTCCTAATTAATGTTTTTAATTTTTCTCTCATTTTACCCAAAGAAAATAGGGAGAGGGAGGAATTGAAGAAAGTTGAAAATTCATATATGAAGTCAGATTCCTAAAAATCAAATTATAAGGTTAAATCAAATACGCAATTCGTAGTAAAGAAGATTCACGTGCTTTAAAGTAAACTCAAAGAATTGGAGACAATGCTAATTAGAAACCCACAAATCAAGATTACATAACAAAGGAGAAACCTAAAATTTATTTTTTAATTCACTTAAACTAGAGAGAGAAAGAATGGGAAACTATTAAAATAATATAAAAACAAATATTAGTAATCAACAAGACTCACTAGGAAAAGAACCAAAGCTTGAAGGAAGAAATCCATGATGGTTTAGATGTATAAAGGGTAAGTCGCGGATAACTTGAAAGCATAAAAGAAAACAGGTTAAACTATGGTAATTGGAAGTTGGGTCTTTGTACAAAAACACATAACTTGAGGAATAAGGGTTTAGTTTTTATATTTTTTCATTAAAATTCTTTAAATTTTGACCATGCATCGGTTACTGGGTCTGAGTCCGAGTCCGGCTCCAAAAATTTCAGGACGTAGTATTGAACCCAGTTATAACCAAGTCCAAAATTTTAAAACCGATCCCGAAACTGATCTAATCGGATCGGGTCCATACCCGCGGGACCAAACCGATTCTGGATCTGAAATCGGATACCTAGTTTTTTTGCTCACCCCTACAAGCAAGAAATTGGACATAAATGTTCGTCTTTGTTGATCAACATATATGCCAAAATTACATTCTTTATTAATTAACATGATTTTATATAAATAGTAAAATTTTTTGCTTGAATTGTGGTTGTGAGTGACTCAATATCTTTTTAGAAGAATTAAATTAAATAATGTGATAACAGAAATTGTACACTTATGTAAATGAACAGTAATGTGAATAATAATATATGGTAAACACTGTAGGTTATTGAATTTTGGAGTTTAGCGGTTTAAGATTTAGGGTTTACGGTTTATGGTTTAGGATATAAACCTTACGATCAAGGGTTTAGGGTTAGTAGTTAGGGTTAGTGGCTAGAGTACTGGTTAACGTAGTTTGTGACATACAAATTTATACATGTTAACCTAGAGGTGCGTATATAAATACCTACCTAGAATAACCCGGGAATATGATTATCACATTTTTACGAAATTTAGAACATCAAAATAAAAGCCTTTCTTTACGTTGTCATGCATCATAGCTACGCACAAAAAGGAAAATAATAAGAAAGTTCATTACAGTTATAAAACAAAGGGATGTTTGTGATTTTATTATTGTATCTTACTAATTAATTGAAATTTTATATATACATTAAATAGTAGTATGTAGAAACTAGTGCTTCTCCCGGAAAAAAAAAAAAAAAAAGAGAGAGAAACTAGTGCAACTTCTTTTTTCGACTATACTAATTTTTTAGATGAATTGTAAATGGAAAGTGTACTTTCTGGGCTAATCTTAATTGGAAAGTCTATCCATAAATAGAACAAATTTTCTTATTTAATATCAATTCAAAAAACTAAAAGAAAAGACAAGTACATAAACAAAAAAAAAACCACTAAAGTACAAAAAGTTGAACCCAAAACCATGGTAGGGTTAGGTCTTAGGATTAAAGAGTATACGACTTAGTGTATAGGTTTATTCAACACATAGTGAAAAGCTATTTCGAATAATATTCGGTACTAAATTGTCGTATTTTACATGCCTCTATCACCTAGTTTTAGCTCGTGTAATAATATAATTTTTAGGATTTTTACGTGTTTTGTTTACTTTTATAGGTAATAAGTTCAATTGAGCAAATGCTACAAAAAGGAGTAAAGAACGAACAAGAAAAGCATGAAGATCACAATGCAACAAGGGACGATGGGTAGTTGTGCCATCACCCCCTGACTGTCACCACCACTGCAGCAAAGTAGGGGTTGGTGAGGGCTGGTTCTCGCCTAACCGATGGATTTGTCGCAATCCTTTGGTCTTCTCGCTCCTTTTTCTTCTTACTCAATTTCTATTTAAAGGACCTTTTTGAGAGCTTTTGAGGGGACCTTTTAGAGAGGTTTGAGCTTAGCTTTAGCCATTAAAAACTCCATTAGGAGGTAATAAACTAGCTAGATTAGGATTTTTTTGGTTGAATTTTGGGATTCAAGTATGTGAATTTTGATCTCCATTCAAACAATCACTAAGTTTTCTCTTCTCTTCCTCTCTCTATTTCATATTTTGTTTTTGTTTAGATTTTGTTGGTTTAGTTCTTGTGTTTGATTTTATTTAGTTTAAGTGTTTAGTTTTTATTGTTAATCCATGTTTAATTAGCTTGCTAAATTAGATTAGAATCATTCTCTCTCCTCCTTAGTTCATTTTTATTTGCTTATTTGTTAGCTTAATTGTGGTTATGTTTAATTGTGATTGTGTGATGATTAGTAGCTATTTTTGTTTAGATCAGATTGCGATTACCCTCTTAATAGCTAATCAGTCTCGGATTAGGCATAACAACGCCTAATTTATGCTTTGGAACTTAGAGTGTTCTCTCATGCCTACCAAGTGAAATGTTTGAGAGAGCTTTTATCCATGTTTTAGGACGATTGACTTATGTCACAAGGTGAAGTCAATTAGCTAATGTGAGAGAGAGGATAGCCGAGATTTGGACATGGAAATAATCTGATCCTAGCTAGGTCCGAGGGTTGCTAATCTCGTGGTCTAACTAGGCTAACCCTATAAAAGCAGATGGTTAGACTAATTAGACTAGCTTATGACCCATGAGAGAGGACTTGGGTGCTCTTCAATGGTGCAACTGACCATTTTCTAGGTTCCAGTATAGGTTGGGTAGGTTGGAACTCGCCTTAATTATTTGGTTCTACAATTGGCCCAGTCATAACTCCAAACCTCTTCTTTTGTGTTTGTCAGCTTAATTTAGTTTATCTCTCTTTCCTTTTCACTTAGCCTAGCTTGAAAAACTTAAGCTAATCCCGATATTTGAAACCCACCTCCCAGTGGACAACACCATATGTACCCAACAATAAACCTTGCACTTGGGATTATAAATATAACTTAAATGCTTCCTATCAAGTTTTTGGCGCCATTGCCAGGGAGTTGATAGAGCATTTGAGGCTAGACCTTTAAAAAAAAATCCAAAAAATATTTGAAAACTCAAAAATTTGAAAAGAAAAAGAAAATCAAAATGGCTTTTTTCGATTTGCCTCAATTTGAATGAACCTTTTTGGCAATACTTATCTACATTGAATGACTACCATACTTAATATGTTCATTTCACGTATGAAAAATATGAAATATGCAATGTTGTACTTGCAATGATAACAGATGAGACTGAAGCTACCCTTGAGTCCATGTGTTACGGTGGTTTGTGCTCTTTAGATATTAATGACATGTGAGACTTGTTTGAATCTTTAGCTTCATCTCAATGGCAATGTAAAAGAGCTAGTGAGTCTTTTGAGTTCCCTTCTCGATTTCCCTATGATTTGCATGCTTAATCTCCATTTGTGGATCAACTTAAGGATCCATATCACCACCATTGTTCTTACCCTCATGTTATGTCCTTTTATTGCCAATCTTTTGACCATGACGCAAATTCTTTTCCCTATTATGATATTTTCAATGAATGCTATGCTAAAATTAATCCCATGGTAGAGACAATAAATGAACGACACACGCACTTTGTTAGTGAGGTGAGAGAGTATGACCTATTGCATGAGACCAACCCTAGGCTATCTTCCCCTTTACTTGAGGTTAATCTCTATGATGATTATGAGTCTTCTCTTCCCCTAGGGGCTGATTCTACTGTTGCTGCACCTTTGACTAGCCTAAAGGAAGTGATTGACTCTTCTTTGATCTCTTTACCATTTTTCGCTCCATCCTTGTCTAGCACACTTAGAGACATTGCCATTGGTGGCTTGACCTTACTTGCTTCTCCCCCCTTTAGCTCAGTACACGGGGTTAGAGATAGGCGAGTCTTCTAAGGGTGTTGCTAGTTTTGTTAAGGATGATTTGCTTGATTGGTCGGAAAAACCTACTCTGTTGAGTCGTTTCTTGAGGACGCTCCTCTTGGGGAGTTGTGTGGTGATGGTATGGTGGCGTTCCTAGCTTTGAACATATAAACCTCACTAGTATTGAGTCACTTGACTTGACCCCTATTTCATCTCCCTCGTCTCCCACCACCCCCTCTCATTTTCATGCTTTTCATGGGTTCCTAGGTGACATTAGATGACATAATCCGTCCTTTGATGCTTATTGTGCATACCTAGATGACGTGTCTGGGAAGATCATGTGGAGCTCTTTCTTTGATCATGCTTTGATTTTTCTGTGGTGTTTGATAAGTTTAAGAGGACACTGGCTATCTTTGCTATGATCTTATTAGTGTTCTCTTATTCACATCATTTTGAGATACATGCAACGGCATATGATAAGCTCTTGCAAGCTTTGACTACATCTGAGTTGAAGACTTGAGTATTGAGAGACAATGAGAAGTGGCAGATGCTCCTCAAGCCTCCATAGCACCATCTTAGATAGTTTAGGTACAATCAGTACTCGACTTGGTATAATTGTTTTAACTTTTCTCCCTCACTTTTGTTTTCTTTCTTTTTCTTTTGGTTTAGTTATGGATTTTAGGTTGTGTCTTTGTTGGTGATCAATATTGAGTTGAAACTTGAGATGTTGTGAAGCCAATTGATGGCTATAATCACCTTTGTGTGTCTTTTTTACATAGTTATGTTTTGTTACTGGTGGCATTATTGCATTGGTATATATTGGCTATTGGTGGTATTGGTTTTGTATGTATGTGTATCCTTCTTGTCAATTAGGTGAGGTTGTGTTTTTGGATGAGTGTGTTACCTTGTGCATATGTGTGTTTGTTTAGTGTTTTTGTGTGCTATATTTTGTTTTGTGTTTCGTATGTGTGGTTGTTGTGACTCCTCGGCTCTCATTGAGGACATTATGAGATTTAGATATGGGGTGGAGATGTTATACACCCTTTTGGAGCATATTTTTGTAAAAATCTTTCAATTTTTGTGTAGTTTTTCTTTTTTGCTTTGCAAGACTTTATGACTTTGTGATCGGCTTTTGATCTTTAATAGCTTGGTTACTAGCTTGTATATAGGTAGAACATGCATGATAGAACACTTATCTACAACGTAGTTTTCGGTTTTTCATAATAAGCCTATTTCACATGTGTGGTTTTATGGCTACCTTGTACACTTGACCATTGACTTTTGGTGTTAGTTGTTGAAATTTGGGTTTTCGAACATTCTACTTGGTTAACAGGCTTTCGGCTTTGTAGCTCAAATGATAAAAAGAAAGAAAAAGAAAAAATATGGTTACAAAAGTAAGCTTAACTCTAGTACCTCTATTTGGGCTTAAATAAGTGCTTTACGCATCCAAATAAAACCAATAATTAGGGAAGAAATCCAAATATGTGCTAAGTTTTTCTTTCAGGAGTTCATGGCCTAATAAGCCAAGAACTACCCAACCAGGCGAAGGAGCAGAAGGAGAAAAGCCAAAAAAAGAGCAAAAATGAGACTTAATAAAAGGGAGTCATGAGCCGAGTGGTGTTTACCTTTTGCCCAGTTTTAGCCTAGCACTAGAAGTCAATACACTTTGCACGAAGCATCGAGGTGTATAAATCATGTCATTGTGTTGTGTGGGGACTAGCGACGGCAGGCCGTCACCTTGGCGACAACCGTCGCCAACCCCCAGATTTCCTTTTTTTTTTTCCTTCTTTCTTTCCTCTTTCTTCATTTTTCCTTCAACCTCGCTCACTCTACGTGACTTTCTCTCTGTTGCTTTGACTCCAAGCTCTACCACCACCCTCAAATCCACCATTCACCCACTTAAATTTCCACCATTTTCCATAATTCTCTTCACTCTTTTAACCTTTTCTCACTCACTCTTCCATTAAAACACGCTCTTTTTTCACAAATCACTCAATGCTTCACCACCCAAACCCAAGCTCCCAATTTCACATTCTTAAAATCTGGTCAATTGGGGTATTTTCTGGCCATTTTCTTATCGGAATTTGCTTCCCCTCCCTCCAAGCTTCCATTTGGCTACCTCTTTGCACCATCCTTTCACCACGTTCTCTCTCTTCAAATTTTACCTCCATTGAAGAGCCCTTAAGCTTGAGGAGAGAGAAAGCTTCACCTTTGAAGCCTAATTGATACATTTTGGTCTCTCTTGCTAGTGGGTATCCCTATTTCCTATTTGGATTACTTAGTTTTGGAGTGTCAAAGTGCTATAACTACTTGGGTTTTTGAGGGAATTTTTGGCTCATTTCAACCATAGGAAGGAAGACTACAACATCCAGGCCTTCATCCTTGGCGACCTCAAAGCATGTTGAGACGGTCGCCTCACCCTCAACTACTATTGTGCCTCCAATCCGGGCAAGTAGCTTGAGGTAGTCATCGTACTACCCTTCATGTCATTAACAAATATGAACTCTAATTAATTAATCAAGTGCACATTAATTGTTATGATTTCATTGATTGTAGGTGAATCACTGAGCCTAAATATATTAATTTTGGCTTATTAGGGAGTCTTGGTTTGTTAGATAGCTTGAATGAAGGCTTGAGGTTGCAAGTCGGGTTGATTATATAAAAATGGATAAACTTGTGTATGAGAGATTGTGTTGGGAGGTTATGAGCTCTATCAAAGTTAATTGGAGCACCCTATACCAAAACTAACCTGTCCACATCTAATTTCGGCTTTTCAGTGGGGCATTTGAGGCTGACCTAGCAGAGGTTGACCGCTGCTTAAAGCTCCTATATGGTGGTGTTCGGTCCCCCATCGACGAAAATTTTAATGAAAGTGAGTTTTGGGTTGAAATCACTTGTGATAAGCATACTACGGTGAAGGACAATTCGGGGCGTTACGTAGCCTATAGTGCTAGGGGCTCTAAAGCCACTTCTATTTACAAACCTACCCTTCGATATCTTCACCGACTCATGGCTAACACTATCTTCACAAGGCACGAGAGGCAAAATAAAGCCAGATTGAGTGAAGTTTTGCTCTTGTGGTGTATGCTCAATGATGAAAGCTTTGATATGTGGGCTTTCATCCTCCATCAGCTAGTCTCTCAGGCCTCTGCTCCTAAATTCTCTATTGCTTGTGGCAGCATTATTTTGGCTATTACGTATGCTTGAGGCTTAAAGCCTCAAATCAAGCTGTTAACTTCGTCGTTGCAAGGGGGTTGGCTAGGTTTAGCCACTTGTATTCATATGGAGATATCCAAAATTGAGGGTGGTTGTCAACCACCATAGTAGACTTCTTTTTCCCCTCCAAAACCCCACTAAAACCACTTATTGTGACCCTTCCAATTGGGTGTATGATGATAATATTGATATGGAGATAGTTGAGCTTGCACCTTTACCCAAAGGAGGGAACGCCGGTGGAGGCGACAGAGGTGCTAGGATTTTAGGGGCCACTCCACCCGATGAGATGCTTGACCCCCAATGACTAGGAGCTGTAATGCTGGGGCCTCTTCGGGCTTTAATTAAGCCCATTTCTACCAGTACATGGATGATCACTTCTCTCGCCTCAACTTGAGGCTCGATGCGATTGATGAGCATCAACAGTAACACGCTCAAGATCAACAAAAGTTACTCTACTGGCAAATGGAGTTTGATCGCCGGTTGTAAAACTTAGAGCACTATGTCTACTACGTATATGAGCACCACAGTTGGTCTTACCCTCCACCCGGTTGGAGGCTTAGCGACCCCTTGGCCCTTATTGATGCTTTATAAGTTTCTCCCTCCCCTTCCCTTTGCTCTCTTTGGATGATTATACATTGGGTACAATGCATATCTTAAGCATGGAGGGTGAGCTAGCAAGCTCATGTGTTAGGGGGATCATGTGGTGCGAGACTTTTTGGTTTTGGAAGGGGTTTTCTTGTTGTCATTAGGGGCATTTCTGGGGAATTATGATGATTGTAGAGTTGGTTGGTTTGTTTGGTTGTATGATTGGTGATTGCCTACATTGAGAGATGTTCATGCTTGTACATAAACTAGGATAGGTAACCCATTTAGTTGCATTTTAGGAATCACTGCACACTTAAGACTTGCATAAGTAGAGAATGTATCTTAGAGCATATAGATTCTACTACTGCATTGTGTATATTTGTTTTCTCTTCTAATCTTGAGAAGTAATGTCAAGAAGGACATGATTGGGCTTACAAAGTATATTTCTTACCCTACTCTTCATTTCCTTCTTATCGATCTCGCTCTTTGAGAAAAAAGTCAAAAAACTTAAAACCTTTGTAAAAAAACCTTCTATGATGTGAATACATGGTGTAAAAGTTAACTGATTAGCTTGGTTGCACACTTGGGTTATGGCATTTGCTTTGGTTGCTGGAGCATGGTAGTGTAAGCTCCTTTTGGTGATCGCTTTTCCTTGTGTGCATGTTTTTGCTTTTGAGGTTATTTTATCTTGACTTGGAGGGGCTTAGCTAGGGGTTGACTCGTTGGATAAATAGATATTACTAGGGTGACTTGACCCGTGAGTTTTGAGCCTTTGTGGGACCACTCATTTTTAGTGGCTCATTCTCTTCTTCTTGCATGGCTCACCCTTGATTATAATGCTAAAACTTGGCTTAGTCCTCTCTAAAACCACATTAGGCAATATGCACCATTTGATATGATTGAGGCATTCCTTAAAAAGCCACCTGAATGATGTTGAGACCCACATTGAGCGTTGCTCGCCTTTGTTGTTTCCACACTCATTTCACTCTTGGTCTATTTACATTTCCTACCGTCATGCCATAGAGGTTAGTGGAGCAACACTTTTCATGATTATGGGGTTAGCTTTTTGAGTTAGTACATCTTTGGGTGTATGTTGTGGCTATTTGTGTTTGAAAAGGGAAAGAAGGGAAGCCGGAATATCCTTAAATAAGTGCTTAGCATCAAATTCTTTGTTTAAGCTTGCTTGAAAAAAAAGAAAAAAATTAAAATGAGAAAACTTTTGAAATAAAAGTGAGATAAAAGAAAAGCAAGCTTTTTAGCATGCAAAAAGAAAAAGATAGCTTGTGCAAATCAGATGCTTAGTATAATGATTTTAACTCTAAACTGAATCGACTCCGTCCTTAAGTGTTCAAAGTGGGTTGAGGTTGTGAAGTACCGTTTCACTTCTGTTTCTTTATTGTGGAAAGTGTTCTTGCTCCTTCTCCCTAAGCCTCTTTAGCTCCACTTATCCCAAAAGATCTTTCTTTTTCTCACACTTGCCAAAGAACCTTGTTACAGCTCTTCCAAACCCCTCTTGATCAAATAAAGTGCATGCGTTTTTGCCCTGAGTAGTGAAGGATGGGGGCCCCTCTAAGCCTATTGTTTTTCTTCATGATTGGCTGAGTAATGAGAGCATGCACAAACGTATTTAAACACTTAGAGAGGAGAGTTCCAGTTGACCTTAAAGTGACGCTCTCTCGAGTCTCTTTTACCCGCCATTAGCAAGCCACCTCTTTTATGGCTTTGAGGACCTTAGTTAGTCTCGGCATGTGCTTTTAGGAGATGCGATCCCTAGAGAGTTTTATGTCTATCTTGCTCCCTCACATCATCTTTGTTGCTTCCTGATTGTGTGACTTTGCTTGTTGGTTAGCTTTCATCGCCTTGCCTAAGAAGGGTGCTTGAGGGATTGGTTTTCCCATTCATGTAGCGTCAAGCTAAGCTTACTTGAGAACAAGTAAGAGCTAAGCATGAGAGAGTTGATAAACCCCAAATTTTGATTAATCCCATATCCCCTTTTTTGGTTCATTTTCCATAATTCTCCTTTGACTTAGAGGGAGACCAAGTTTTGTCTCATCTATAGTCGTTGCCTTGTTTTAATCCCTTTTTGACTTTTTGTAGGTGTTTTTCGAGTTATTCAAGGAAGACGAGCAACTAATACACAAGAAAAACGCAATGCAAGAGTAAAAAGACAGTCATGCAAAGGGCTAAGGGGAGCAAGAAGGTAAGAAAAAGTGAGGATTCAAGAGCGCAAGATAGGCGAAGGTCATTGTACAGACAATAGCTTGTAGTTGCCAACCTACAGGAGCAACCCCAGTTCCAGGGGGTGGTGACAGCTGGCCGTCGCGTCATGATAAGCCATCGCCAGGATGAGCCTCGTCGCGTTTTCCAGATTTTTATGCCTATAAATGCCCTGTTTTACCCAACTTTAGAATTATACTTAATTCCTCTTGTAAAAAACACTTAAAACACTTTCTAAGTTTGATTTAGGGTTAAGGCAAGCTTAGGATCCTTAGCTTATTAGTGATTGAAGATTGTGAAGATTTTCATTATCCATTCCCTTAGTCTATGTTTGTTCTTCTTTCTCTCTCTTTTCCTCTTTACTTGGTTTTGCTTAGGTTCACTTATCTTGTTTGATCATACTTGTTTTGATTGTTAGATTGTTACAATGTTGATTACTGAGTAGTTTTCCTCAACTTGGGTTGGGGATTACGATATAGGATGGCATAATAAGTTTGGTGTGATCTTTTCTTGCTTTAATTTTCAAGTTATTTAGGGGTCTCATCTTCTACCCACCACGTGTTCAGCGAAATGCCCGAAAGGGTATTTCATCTAATACTTGGGGTGAATAACCACACCAAGAGATGGGTATTGACCCTATATGGATAGAAGAAGAGAGAACAAGCCTTGGGTATGAAAATAACCCAAGGCCTTGTTAGGTAGAAGTTAGTCATCTTTAACCTTAACCTTTAAGCGCACATGAAAATAGGTGGGCATGTGGATAAAGGTTACCGTTACTCTCCGAAAGGAGGTTTGAGCGGTCCTAAATGAGCCAATCACCCCCTTACGATCACTCGTAGCTTAAACCATATTTGGGAACCCATGCTTAGCATGAATAAGTAGCCACTAGTGACTAATCCCTCGACCCAAGTCCTTCTCCCATTGAATTTTACACCACTATTTTGGCTACTCTTTGCTTCCTTCTCCCTTGAACTTACTCTTCACGTCTTTAGATTGGACCTAATCATTAAGTTAGGTATCCTAAAGTCTTGTTCTCAGTGGACGACTTCCTAAGTACACGATGATAAAATCGTTCACTCACAGTATAAATTTAAAGCTTATTTCCAAACGAACAGATAACATTTTATGGTTATGGTGTAGGAACTCAAGCATCAACATTTAAAGTCTAGGATTCAATATTTATAGTTTAGGATTTAAGAGTATAGGGTTAGAGTTTAGAGTTTTAACCCTTGGATTCAATTGTCAAGGATCAAGGTATGACAAACCCTAATTCATAGAAGTTGAACTGTCGGACCCTAAACCCTAGTCGTTGATACTTAAGTCTTAAGGTTCAACCTTAAATAAACACTCTTTTTTACTATATATATTAAATAAACCTAAACAGTAAACCTTAATTGCTTAAAATCTAGGGTTTTGGGTTTTTTACTGTAGGATTCTAGTATCTCATGAGTGACTTTTAAGGGATATCTTAATACATATCAATTTTGGGTTCAAAGCTTTGTACTTTAGGTTTTAGGAAGTAGTGTTTCAAGTTTAGGGTTTGGCTTTTAGGATTTAAGAGTTTAGGGTTTAGGGTTTAAAATTTTAGGATTTTAAGGTTTAACGTATACTGTAATCCTTGATATTTGAAGAGTTGAATAAAGAACTCTAAACCCCAAACCCTAAATTGATTATACTATGGTTATCCTTAGGCTCTTCACAGGCTAACCCGAGTAGCCATATAAACATCTTTGGGTTAAGATGCATGAATTGTTATATATAGTATGAGCCAAGTTAAACCCTATACTACTAACCCTAAACACCAAACATTAAATCGTAAACACTAAACTGTTTAAGGCCTTTGGTTAATACTTCAAACTTTAAGCCCTAAACATTGAATGCTCATCTTTAAAATCTAAACCTTGAAAAGTTCAACCCTAAGCCATTAAAATATATTGAGATATCCATTAAAAGTCACTTACTTAGTGATACTAGCTAGAATCCAATGGTCGAAAAACCTAAACCTTAGACTTTAGGATTTGGATTTAGGGCTTAGAGCTTAGGTGTTTAAGAGTTTAGGGCATAAGTTACAGTGCAACCCTTCACATTTGAAGAATTGAACAAAGAACCCTAAACTCTAAACCCTAACCTCATTACACTATGATTATCCCAAATATCCTTGCATGTTATCCTATGTAACTGTATGTACATTTCTACATTGATACATATGAATCGTTATATAGGTTATGAGGAAGGTTAATCAAGACTATAACTATTAACATACTTGCACTAAAATTATGATACTTTAACCATACTTTTACACCTAATCTAGATCTTAATTATTTTTAGATTTTTACTTACATTTATTTTATTTTGTAGGCCATGTATTATATCGAAAAATGGAGGAAACAAATGAAGAAAAATGCTGGGAAAAGATTTAGCCTTAAGTATCTCAAGTCTAGCAACCCAATCCCTTTTATGACCTAGCAAGAAGAGAAAAAAAGGCAAAAAGGAAAATAAAAAATGCACCACTTGCTTTTCATGTGCTCCCCCTCTTAATCCTTTTCTTCCCCCCCCCCCAATAGTTCCTTCACTTTGAACCCCCAACAGAAGCAGTTCACGTAACACTAGCCACCATCTTTAGCATTTTCAACTCCATCCCAAACACCCATCATTTGAACTAAAAATTCATGTGCCTCCATCACTTGATCTAACACCCCCAGCCCCTAGGCTATAAGCGTTACGCTTTCCTAACTTCTTACTTAGTTCATGGGACGAAACGGACAGAGTTTCCCCTGAAAACTGATCGTTTCCAGGCTAAACGCCTTATAATACAATCCTGTAAATTAACGGAAGCGTAAATATATAAAACATAACTCAACGGCCACACGCCGGAGTTCATAACTCGACGAGCCACCCGCTCGGAGTACACCAACCAGAATAGTTAATTAAAGCAGAAAAAGTAAAAGATACAACTCAACGGTTCACACAACCGGAGTATTGGGGTTTACATCCCAAGGCATAGCTAAATTAAACCAAAGGGACATCTAATTTAACTTGATGGTTGGCTCAGACGGCCATACAGAGCGACCTTTATACCATATGCATTACATGAACTTCAATAATCATTTACAGACCTTCATAAACTAAGAATGCATTAGATGACTTCATTAAACACGAAAGTTCCCTTCAAATGGGCACATACGATGCCTTGCAAGCAATAATACATTCCTTCCGCACTTATCTGACTCAACTTCTTCCTGTCATAAGAAAACCTGGGGAAAAGGGGAAGGAGTAGTGGGATGAGCAACCACACGCTCAGTGAGTGTCCCTCAACCCCCCCTGAAAACCAAAACCATTGCAGGCAATACTATCTTTACTAGTCACATATCATGTTTTCATACTTTATTATCATAATAGATGTTCATAAGAATTCTTATGGAAATGTTACTAACCATAAACTTCACTTAAGCACTTAAACACATTTCCAGGATTCTAAATGATCAAACGTCTTCACTAGCAGGCAATTGAACACTTAGATAAGCGACGAGGCTCAGCATAGAAACTTCCTTTTATAAGCTAAGCACAGGGATCCTTCTTTTTCATTTCATTCATATAATATACATGTCACACGCATAAACACATATCAAGCATTTAAGTACCTTTAAAAAAAAATCATATTAAGCTGTATGACACCCTCGCATGCTATTCACATATCAACGTTCATTCTTTTAGGAAGAGACACCTTCATTCATGGAATTTCAACGTGCTATATCTTTCTTTCTCATCTCATATACTTTAAGTCAGACATGTTTGATATGGATAAGGATGATGCCACATTCAAACATGCTTGAAGATCATTTCATAACTCATTTATTGAAAGCTTTCTTTCTTTCGTTGAAAACATTTTCTTAGTCTTCAAAGGAAGTTCCATTTCGTTTGGCCGTGTAAAGACCCTTATAAGCTTTTCATACATCATTCCATATAGCCTTTTGGGCTCATAAAAAGAACTTCCTTTCCATTTTAATCGTTTAAAAATGACAAAGAGCCAATTACTTTTCTTAACTTAGTACGAAAGTACTTCTGGCATAAGATCATTACAGGGTGCTGATTGGGTGAGAACTATTCTCGACCCCATAGTGAGACCTAACGCTCACGCTTAAGCTCTTACTCCCGGGATGGCTACATATAACATATCGGACCATTACATTAGCCCTCGTCAGGGCCTCTAGGGTTTATCCGGACTTATCCCCTAGGTTAACATTACATCATATCATATTGTCCGCAGCACATTATCTTAGCCACTTAAAGCGTATCGGCCATAACGGCTAGTAATTTTGTTGTATCTTTTGGTAAAATCATTTGTCATGCAACTCACGCCTTTGTAAAACTCTTTAGGATTCCCCCGTTCAAGCAGGTTCACTCCCAAAACTGTATTCGTTTACTTTAAAATATGCCATCATGCTCTAATATTTGTGGCTACTATTATTTCAAAACATGAAATCCTTCTTTTGCAATTCTCACCCTTATGCACATAATGCAACTTGAGCAAATAGAAGGGAAAGGGGTTCACATATATCACATTCAAACACTTCATAATTAATTCATCACATCGAGCCACACATGGCCTCGCAATCCATACGATTGCGGTCATTTCACAACCCAGTCTCCCTCCTCACTTGCACCGTACCACAAAACCTCGAACGCTCATAATTATTTCCTCAAACCATCCAACTACCAACTCGTTTCATCGATTTATCAACACAACATATTATCATACTAATTTATGAAAAGGTAAGGTTTAAGTACTTACCAGGGTAAGCAGCGCCACTTAGCGGTGCGTTGTAGTAAGCATACGTACGTATATATACCATCACGTACACATATAAAATTATAGAACTTTACTTGGGAGTTCATACACGATAAGGTTCTAAGCATTTATAACTTACTTCAGAGTTAGTAGGCCTTTATGGGATAGTTAAGCATATAGGTGATCATAGACTGATCAAACATTTATATACATAAACTTCAAACGCGTACGATGCACTTCGAAGTTCATACACAATCATGGAACGACCAAACATTCATAAACGTTGGTTAGAAGTTATATTTCATGTCTAATTGAGCTATTTCAGCATAATACGATTCTAAGTTTCCGTTTATTATGTCACTGTTGCTATTCGAACCCATTTAGGTCACTTAGACATAATGCAGATCTAAACATTCATTATTTGTATGGAAATTACAATTCGAATCTAAATAAACCACTTAAACATAATATGACTTTAGGCATTCATTTATTACGTAAAAGTTACTACTCAGGTATAAACTAACTAATTACACAAGTATCGATTCCAAGCACACTCATCTCCTTTCGAAACTATTAATTGAGTATGAATTGTTTAAGTGTACATGTGTCGATTCAAAGCATTCATAATTCATTTAGAAGCTACTGAACGAGCACGCATTAACTAAGTGTTCGTATGTCGATTCAAAGCATTCGTAATTCATTTCGAACTAAACTTTTAGGCATGAACTAGCTAAATTCACTTGAATCGATTTTAAACACATTAAACTAACTTCGTTTATAATCCTTTTTCATGCATCAACTAATTAACTTGAATCGATGCTAAACATGCTAAATTTACTTCGAATTAATAACTGAGGCATGATTAACTAAATTGGTTCGATTCGAAGCTAAAGGTATTTGATTCATTTCGATGTAAAATCTCAAACATTCAATGGTCACAGGCATTCGAATTAACGCTAAAGGCATGTAATTCACTTCGAATTATAAATTCAGGCTTCCGATAGCTACATACATTCGAATTAACGCTAAACATGTATAATTCACTTCGAATTATAAACTTAGGCATTCAATGGTTACATACATTCGAATTAACGCTAAACATGTATAATTCACTTCGAATTATAAACTTAGGCATTCAATGGTTACATACATTCGAATTAACGCTAAACATGTATAATTCACTTCGAATTATAAACTTAGGCATTCAATGGTTACATACATTCGAATTAACGCTAAACATGTATAATTCACTTCGAATTATAAACTTAGGCATTCAATGGTTACATACATTCGAATTAACGCTAAACATGTATAATTCACTTCGAATTATAAACGTAGGCATTCAATGGTTACATACATTCAAATTAACGCTAAACATGTATAATTAACTTCGAATTATAAACCTCAAGCAGCACATTCTAAATTAGGCTATGCTAGTCTAACATGCAACATCGATTTCGCTAAATCGTTTGTGAAATTAGTACTAATTTAGGAGGCAAGGAGCACCCACCTCGATACCACGCTAGAAACATGCGATTTAGCTTGAATTGAGGCCAAAAATCGAACACCAACTCCCTGCTCTTCGCGCGTGACTCAACCAGTCCAAACCCACAAACCCTAACTTGCAATTTTTGATAGATTCAGGTACAATTCGGAGGGGATAAAGCAAGGGATTCAATTGAGATGGAATTAGGACGAGAATTCAATTTATAGGAGTACAGAGGTTCGAAACTCACCTTGCATGCTCCAAATCTGCTGGGTGTTTGGCCGGATTTCGGCGCGTTTCCGCCGCCAAGCTGACCACTACGGGGTTGGGTTGCGGTGCTCACTGCGCACAGGGACCGTCGTGGGGCTCGCCGGCGGCGCGTTGGTGTGAGGAGGGAGGTGGCCGGCGTTTTCATGGTGGCTGGAAGAGGAGGAGAAGAAGCAGAGCAGTGCGAGAGAGAGAAAGAGAGAAGCGTTTGGGGGAGTCGGGTCTCAGGTACCCGACTTCGACCCCTCCCCTTTTGTTCCTTTTTTTTTTTGGGGGGGTAATAACTCAATCTACTTAAATCGCTAGTCCAATCCCGAACGTCTTGTTCTAAACTCAAATCGGTAACACAACCCTCCATCAATTATTCGTTCCCAAATACGCCGTAGTCCCATTTAATAAACCTCGAAACTCATTCTAAGGTTGAAAACCTAATCGTTTTCAGGAAACGACTAAATAAATCGAATATCGACTAAATTAAACTATCGATATCATTTAAAGGCATAAATGGCACGAATTGATTTTGAAATCAATAATAGCAATAATAATCTCGTCTTTAATGAAATTATAGTCCTCAAAAGCACATTGATAATAATTCAACTCATACAGTTACTAAAAATACGAATTAAAACGTAAAAAGGAAATTAGTTAGCTTAACGGAAAACGAAACTGCGGGGTCTTACACTCTTCCTCCCTTAAAAGAGTTTCGTCCCCGAAATTCTAAATCTAAAATCGGTCTTTCCTAGAATGCACGTACATAACGAAGATCTATGCGGTAAGTTTTCAAAAGGTTTCATTTTTCAGACTCTACTTCTTTTAAATCGGAAGAAAACGGCTCATGGTATCCAGCCTCCTCCTCGCCAATCTCTTCAGGCGTCTACTCGCTCTATTTTGGCGCCGAGGGCAAATCGCATTGAAGTGAGACAAATGAGTTGGCGTGGATAACCATATTGAGTTTGTTTTAAAAAAAATGAAACATAGATTTTTGATAATCTAGACTCAGTTTGCATGGCAGGCAATAACTGTACGCATATGCACCTACAAGTGAGTATCTAAAGGTGTGGCAACCGGGACGATGAGATCGCAAGGTTATATATGGTAGTCTCATCCCAAAACATGAATTCAGTCACTTGTGGAATCACGATGATCATCAAGGAAACTTTTACAACACATTGGGAATAATAAGAGAGTCACGTAGCACCACATAGCATTACTCGAGCACAATAGTATCACATGGCATCAACATTTCAGCATTCTCAAGTTTACGAATTGGAGATAACATGCAACCTACTAACATACATTCAGCAAGCAATTTACAAAATGAAAACATACATGATTGACATGATCCCGAGTATTCTACCACACTACTTTCTTAAACATAAGATATATATATATATATATATATATATATATATATATATATGTCCATGAACGTTATTCAAGTAAATGCAGCTCTATCTTCATTTAGTCATGCATTACATACATCGAGTTCGACTAATCCAACTATAATGCGAGAAACCAGCATTGATGTGAATGATGATTCCAGAGTCATGGTACGAAACTAGCCACACATATCAAGTCGTTCTAACTAATACAGCCACAGGTTCAATTAAATTCAAACCAAGCAATTACAAAAACTCACTTTGTCGGCATTTGATCACAAACAAGTCGATGGTTCCATACAACGATCCTATCTATATATATTCTTATGGTCTTACACAGCACATGACATCATAACAAATCTTTAAGGCATGTGGACCCATATGTTGTCACATAGAACACCTAGGCACGTGGGTATGCGTGCAATCCTCCTTTTGCAGTCTATGGTCAACGGCATGCTCTAAACCCCATCCAATTTAGGAAAGATTGGTGTTGAGCGGCTAGAATTGTGTGGGTATGGTTGACGTCAATGGCCTCATAGGCTCACGTTGAGTTCTTACGAGGTACATCTATCTTATAGGTGATCGTAGGAGTCTTATTGTAGGTCACTAGCCTTAGGAGGGGATCGTCTACGATGCACAATTCCAAAGTCTGCTAGGTTCTTTCTCCCTTGAGCTTTCTGGGTATATCAGGGTTCGTTCGGGCCAAAACATCTCACCCCATTCATGAATAGTAATTCGTACGATAGGAAGCAAGTAATGCACGATTTAGGCAACAATTACAAAGAAGGAGAACGGTAGGTACACTTTTACGCAATGTACCATCAGCACATAAATTTTCACACATGCATACGAAAATATCCTTTAATTTCACTCAGGCAAATCAAAAGTCACATCAGCAATGTACCATTTAGTAGGATTATCAATCATGGCAGCCAATTTCCAATCATTCCTTCCCTAGCTCAATATGAAGGATTCAATCAACATACACGTCTAGCACATATGCATTTACGAGCAACATTTGATAAACATAAGGGCGCATATTAGTGAATCTAACTACCTCATCATCACTAACGAAAAGCTAATTCTTCGGAGTAAGAAAAACTTGGCTCGATAATCAAAACGACATTAACATCTCAAAATCTTGAGTTTCAAAGGATTAAAAATAGCTCATCTATTTCGAATCTCTTTGTTTTCAATAAAAGGACGGTTAACTGCTTCTAGCTCCCTCTCTACCAACCTTTGAGTACATCTGCTCACTCCATTATGGGGCTCGAGGAGCAAATCGTACTTTAGGGGCAAGGACGAGCTTAAAGAAAGGTCTTTCAATCGTCCGACTTTAAATTGACGTGCTTGAACCATTGATCCTCTTACCAGAACGCACGAAGAAAACGTTTATCATTCAAAACATCACTTAGCTCACACAAGAACACGGAAGTGAATTGGGTTTACGTCCTAGCACACAGCTCACATTTTATTCGTTCGGTTTATCCGGATCGCATAAAAGTCAATCAATGAAATCAATTAACACATTAGGAACATATTGTACCAATGAAGTACTCACAATGTCACTTGAAGGCGTGGGGAGAGCTATTTGACTCCTACACTAACGCATAACTTGTCGCTTTTACTCAATCGACCTTCTCGAGCCATACGTAAGTCGCAAATGGCCATACTATAGGGCACACGTGCATACAGAGTAGGCATACGTCACATAATCACAAAGTGTTCCTAGGTGACTATATGAAATGCAAGACTCAGGTCGCGGCCTGTGGTCGCAGGACCATGCTCTGATACCATCAATGTAACACCCCCAGCCCCTAGGCTAGAAGCGTTACGCTTTCCTAACTTCTTACTTAGTTCCTGGGACGAAACGGACAGAGTTTCCCCTGAAAACTGATCGTTTCCAGGCTAAACGCCTGATAATACAATCCTGTAAATTAACGGAAGCGTAAATATATAAAACATAACTCAACGGCCACACGCCGGAGTTCATAACTCGACGAGCCACCCGCTCGGAGTACACCAACCAGAATAGTTAATTAAAGCAGAAAAAGTAAAAGATACAACTCAACGTTCACACAACCGGAGTATTGGGGTTTACATCCCAAGGCATAGCTAAATTAAACCAAAGGGACATCTAATTTAACTTGATGGTTGGCTCAGACGGCCATACAGAGCTACCTTTATACCATATGCATTACATGAACTTCAATAATCATTTACAGACCTTCATAAACTAAGAATGCATTAGATGACTTCATTAAACACGAAAGTTCCCTTCAAATGGGCACATACGATGCCTTGCAAGCAATAATACATTCCTTCCGCACTTATCTGACTCAACTTCTTCCTGTCATAAGAAAACCTGGGGAAAAGGGGAAGGAGTAGTGGGATGAGCAACCACACGCTCAGTGAGTGTCCCCCAACCCCCTGAAAACCAAAACCATTGCAGGCAATACTATCTTTACTAGTCACATATCACGTTTTCATACTTTATTATCATAATAGATGTTCATAAGAATTCTTATGGAAATGTTACTAACCATAAACTTCACTTAAGCACTTAAACACATTTCCAGGATTCTAAATGATCAAACGTCTTCACTAACAGGCAATTGAACACTTAGACAAGCGACGAGGCTAAGCATAGAAACTTCCTTTTATGAGCTAAGCACAGGGATCCTTCTTTTTCATTTCATTCATATAATATACATGTCACACGCATAAACACATATCAAGCATTTAAGTACCTTTAAAAAAAAATCATATTAAGCTGTATGACACCCTCGCATGCTATTCACATATCAACGTTCATTCTTTTAGGAAGAGACGCCTTCATTCATGGAATTTCAACGTGCTATATCTTTCTTTCTCATCTCATATACTTTAAGTCAGACATGTTTGATATGGATAAGGATGATGCCACATTCAAATATGCTTGAAGATCATTTCATAACTCATTTATTGAAAGCTTTCTTTCTTTCGTTGAAAACATTTTCTTAGTCTTCAAAGGAAGTTCCATTTCACTTGGCCGTGTAAAGACCCTTATAAGCTTTTCATACATCATTCCATAAAGCCTTTTGGGCTCATAAAAAGAACATCCTTTCCATTTTAATCGTTTAAAAATGACAAAGAGCCAATTGCTTTTCTTAACTTAGTACGAAAGTACTTCTGGCATAAGATCATTACAGGGTGCTGATTGGGTGAGAACTATTCTCGACCCCATAGTGAGACCTAACGCTCACGCTTAAGCTCTTACTCCCGGGATGGCTACATATAACATATCGGACCATTACATTAGCCCTCGTCAGGGCCTCTAGGGTTTATCCGGACTTATCCCCTAGGTTAACATTACATCATATCATATTGTCCGCAGCACATTATCTTAGCCACTTAAAGCGTATCGGCCATAACGGCTAGTAATTTTGTTGTATCTTTTGGTAAAATCATTTGTCATGCAACTCACGCCTTTGTAAAACTCTTTAGGATTCCCCAGTTCAAGCAGGTTCACTCCCAAAACTGTATTTGTTTACTTTAAAATATGCCATCATGCTCTAATATTTGTGGCTACTATTATTTCAAAACATGAAATCCTTCTTTTGCAAATCTCACCCTTATGCACATAATGCAACTTGAGCAAATAGAAGGGAAAGGGGTTCACATATATCACATTCAAACACTTCATAATTAATTCATCACATCGAGCCACACATGGCCTCGCAATCCATACGATTGCGGTCATTTCACAACCCAGTCTCCCTCCTCACTTGCACCGTACCACAAAACCTCGAACGCTCATAATTATTTCCTCAAACCATCCAACTACCAACTCGTTTCATCGATTTATCAACACAACATATTATCATACTAATTTATGAAAAGGTAAGGTTTAAGTACTTACCAGGGTAAGCAGCGCCACTTAGCGGTGCGTTGTAGTAAGCATACGTACGTATATATACCATCACGTACACATATAAAATTATAGAACTTTACTTGGGAGTTCATACACGATAAGGTTCTAAGCATTTATAACTTACTTCAGAGTTAGTAGGCCTTTATGGGATAGTTAAGCATATAGGTGATCATAGACTGATCAAACATTTATATACATAAACTTCAAACGCGTACAATGCACTTCGAAGTTCATACACGATCATGGAACGACCAAACATTCATAAACGTTGGTTAGAAGTTATATTTCAAGTCTAATTGAGCTATTTCAGCATAATACGATTCTAAGTTTCCGTTTATTATGTCACTGTTGCTATTCGAACCCATTTAGGTCACTTAGACATAATGCGGATCTAAACATTCATTATTTGTATGGAAATTACAATTCGAATCTAAATAAACCACTTAAACGTAATATGACTTTAGGCATTCATTTATTACGTCAAAGTTACTACTCAGGTATAAACTAACTAAATACACAAGTATCGATTCCAAGCACACTCATCTCCTTTCGAAACTATTAATTGAGTATGAATTGTTTAAGTGTACATGTGTCGATTCAAAGCATTCATAATTCATTTAGAAGCTACTGAACGAGCACGCATTAACTAAGTGTTCGTATGTCGATTCAAAGCATTCGTAATTCATTTCGAACTAAACTTTTAGGCATGAACTAGCTAAATTCACTTGAATCGATTTTAAACACATTAAACTAACTTCGTTTATAATCCTTTTTCATGCATCAACTAATTAACTTGAATCGATGCTAAACATGCTAAATTTACTTCGAATTAATAACTGAGGCATGATTAACTAAATTGGTTCGATTCGAAGCTAAAGGTATTTGATTCATTTCGATGTAAAATCTCAAACATTCAATGGTCACAGGCATTCGAATTAACGCTAAAGGCATGTAATTCACTTCGAATTATAAATTCAGGCTTCCGATAGCTACATACATTCGAATTAACGCTAAACATGTATAATTCACTTCGAATTATAAACTTAGGCATTCAATGGTTACATACATTCGAATTAACGCTAAACATGTATAATTCACTTCGAATTATAAACTTAGGCATTCAATGGTTACATACATTCGAATTAACGCTAAACATGTATAATTCACTTCGAATTATAAACTTAGGCATTCAATGGTTACATACATTCGAATTAACGCTAAACATGTATAATTCACTTCGAATTATAAATTTAGGCATTCAATGGTTACATACATTCGAATTAACGCTAAACATGTATAATTCACTTCGAATTACAAACTTAGGCATTCAATGGTTACATACATTCGAATTAACGCTAAACATGTATAATTAACTTCGAATTATAAACCTCAAGCAGCACATTCTAAATTAGGCTATGCTAGTCTAACATGCAACATCGATTTCGCTAAATCGTTTGTGAAATTAGTACTAATTTAGGAGGCAAGGAACACCCACCTCGATACCACGCTAGAAACATGCGATTTAGCTTGAATTGAGGCCAAAAATCGAACACCAACTCCCTGCTCTTCGCGCGTGACTCAACCAGTCCAAACCCACAAACCCTAACTTGCAATTTTTGATAGATTCAGGCACAATTCGAAGGGGATAAAGCAAGGGATTCAATTGAGATGGAATTAGGACGAGAATTCAATTTATAGGAGTGCAGAGGTTCGAAACTCACCTTGCATGCTCCAAATCTGCTGGGTGTTTGGCCGGATTTCGGCGTGTTTCCGCCGCCAAGCTGACCACTACGGGGTTGGGTTGCGGTGCTCACTGCGCACAGGGACCGTCGTGGGGCTCGCCGGCGACGCGTGGGTGTGAGGAGGGAGGAGGTGGCCGGCGTTTTCATGGTGGCTGGAAGAGGAGGAGAAGAAGCAGAGCAGTGCGAGAGAGAGAGAGAGAAGCGTTTGGGGGAGTCGGGTCTCAGGTACCCGACTTCGACCCCTCCCCTTTTGTTCCTTCTTTTTTTTTTTTTTTGGGTAATAACTCAATCTACTTAAATCGCTAGTCCAATCCCGAACGTCTTGTTCTAAACTCAAATCGGTAACACAACCCTCCATCAATTATTCGTTCCCAAATACGCCGAAGTCCCATTTAATAAACCTCGAAACTCATTCTAAGGTTGAAAACCTAATCGTTTTCAGGAAACGACTAAATAAATCGAATATCGACTAAATTAAACTATCGATATCATTTAAAGGCATAAATGGCACGAATTGATTTTGAAATCAATAATAGCAATAATAATCTCGTCTTTAATGAAATTATAGTCCTCAAAAGCACATTGATAATAATTCAACTCATACAGTTACTAAAAATACGAATTTAAAACGTAAAAAGGAAATTAGTTAGCTTAACGGAAAACGAAACTACGGGGTCTTACACTTGATCTCTCTTACACTGCAAACGCTAATGCTGCACAGTCAATTGCTTGGCCATCCATGACATCTTCAAATCAACAGTCATAGTAAAGACAAGAGCATTATAAATTGAAGCAAGGACAGTGTTGAATGGAGAGCTAGGTTTTTAGGGTAGATTTAATTTCAATTTTAGATAAATTTTAGGGTTAATTTAAGGTTTAACTTCAATGTTAATTTCCCTGTTTTATTTTGGAGTTTTAGATCTGATTTTTAGTTTTGAAATTGCATGTGATTTGGTATGAATCCTTCGAATTTCTAGTTGGAGTTCATTAGCTCTGAGTTGAAATTTGTGATTTCTAGGTTTGAATTCATTCACAGTCAGCACAATTTTACTGATTTTCCTCCCCTATTATTCTTCATCCTACTATGTTTCTCCCAATTTCGTATATGTTTTAGTAGATAAATTGCTCAATTTATTTAGATTTAGTTAATTTGAAGTTGTATTGGGTAATTTGGCATTGAGATTAATCAAATTGGGTTTGAATTTTGGATGGATTTGATGCCAATTTGCTTCTCTTGTGTGCTGATTTTGCTGCGTCTATAAAGCTTGAAATCTCCCCTTAATGGAGGTCGATGCTAAGTTGGGCTGAGTTTATGTGTAGTGACGCCCTTATTCTTCTTTTTTCCCTACTCTACTCTGTGCTTGGTATGTTTCTGAGTCTTAAATGCATCTTGGTTGAGCTCCATCAATCTCTTGCCCTCCTATTTTTCTCTCTTTCTTTCTTCTTTCCCCTTCTTCTTCCTATCCTGTTCTTCATCCCCATTTCCTCATTCCTTATTGCTAGGTTGCTGACTTAGGAATTTATTTTCCTATTCCCCTATTTCTTTTCTTTTTTAGATTGATTTAAGTTAGTTTGTTTACTAAGGCATTACGGTTTTATTATGGTTTCATGGGGTTGTTTATGGTTTTATTTAAGTTATGCAAGTTTAGGGGATTTTATTATTTATTAGTTTGTTTAAGTGAGTGTTACTTAGTTGATAATCTTAGATATTATGGTCATGTGATAGATTACTTGTAGCTTGTTTTAATTATTCAATCATTATTTGTTTGATTCTTGTTAGTTTAGGTTATTGCGCTAGTTTACCTTTAGTTCATGACCTAATTTCATCCAACATACCTAAGGAGACAGCGTGTAAGTAGTACAATGATAAGTTGTCTCCTTGTAGCTATATATTTCACTTTGAAAAGTGTTGTACAAATTTTTTGTGTCATTGCTGGAGATGACAACATGAGATTATGTCACATTTTCTTTTATTTTGATCCTTTCCTATTAGTTTTATATATTTTGATTTTTCTTTCTTCATTTCTTTATTATTAGTGACTTATTTTATTTTGCTTTCTTTTGAAAAAAAGTCCAAAAAAAAGAAAAATCAAAAAAATTAGAAAAATTTGAAAATTCCTTAAAAAAAATAAAAAATTTAAATTTAAAAACATAGCAATTTTTATATGTCTCTTAGTATGAGCATGAAGTATTTTGGCGATATTTGGGTAGATTGAATGACATTCATGCTCAATGTGTTCATCGATATTTTGAGAAATGGAAAATATGCCAAGTGATTTTTGAGGGTTTTAATGGTGAATATCGGGTTCATGTTGAGATTGTATACCCTGGGGCTTTGGGGTGTTTGTTTACTAAGACTCTGAGTGAAATTTGACATTTCTTTGAATATTTGGTTCCCGAGTGCCCTCATACTCTACGTGATGCATGCTTCACGTTTGGGTGAGAGACAATTTGGGGGCACATCATGTGAGTGCTCTCATACTACATGTGCTTATATTTCATATGATTATTGTTATTTCTTTGATCATGATGTTAATTCTTTTCCATTATTTGGTAGACCACATAGATTAGAGATATTGGCTTCCTTTAATAGGGAGTTACACTTGTGTAATTTACTCAAGACCAATCTTAGTTTAGGCTCTCCTACACCTAAGGTCAGAACTTCTGAGGACTTTGATATTACGAGTGTGACATCTCTTCCTTTAGGGCATGAGTTTCATGTTGATACAGATTTAGCCAACCATGAGCAAGTGAGTGATCCCATATCTCTGCTGGTAGTTCACCCACACGAGAGTTTAACACAGTTAGTGACACCCTTGGTGATAGTATGATCATTGACGATTCATCTCTTCCTCTAGCTCCTTGAGGACAGTCCAAGAAGGGAGATCAATTTGAGACTGATAATAGCTTTGATGATCAGTATGGCATATTTGTTGAGTTAGAGGATACATTTATTGAAGAGCATTCACTTGAGGAGCCTTATGTTGTGGAGTTGAGTGAGGTTAGGAGCTTGTCGATCCTATTCATGTTGAATCTTCCCTTGACTTAGCTCCCGCTCCTCTGATTTCACCCCTTTCTCCCCCCTTAGTTTTTTTCACTTCTTCCGACCCTCTCAAGTCTACTTTTGCGCCTAAAATTCGTTGTTTAGATTAGATCCTTGATGACATTGTCATATAGAGACTTGAGGATCACGTTGAGGTGGAGGACTATACTTTAGGCCATCAAACGAGCTTTGATTTTCATATTTCATTTGATTGGCTTTGCTGCGGTCCTTTCTCCTCCCTTTTAAGAGATGTTTAACTTCATTTAGGTCATTTAGACCAATCTACATGGTCTATGCATTCATATACTCACATCATTATTAGAGCATTGACTTTTGTGCCTAACTTTGCATATACACATCTCTTATTTGATTGGGCCAGGAGCTTTGATAAGTTCAAGAGTGCCTTGAGTTGCATTCCACTCATGCGCTATACATGGAGTGCATATCCTGATTCTTACTACTTCCATTTTTATGAGGATTGTTCCTAATTGTTTGACAAGTTGTTACAAGCCTTGGTGGGTTTTGGTATGAGTAGCAACTTGTGAGCCATGATAGACTGGTTGATGCTCCATGGACCCCCTAAACACCTTCTAAGTGAGGCATTGATTTGGGTGCAATCGGTACCTAACCTTGCATGATTATTCCAACCCTTCCATATTCCTTTTTTCTTTTCCTCTCTATCTTTCGTTTTGTACTGATTGTGGATATTTAGGATGGTGATTGTATGGGTGATTGATTTTGAAGAGAAATTTAGGACTTGTTCAACTGAATTGGCTATGATAACCCTTGTTTGTCTAGTGTGTTTTTGTTCATTGGTGATGTGTTTTTGTTAGTGTTTTCTTTGGTTTTGTGTGTTTTGTTTCTTTGCTGGCGCCATAGATTTGTATATATTTGTGGATTTGTGTTATGTTTGCAAGCGCAATGCTTATGTGATAACCTTTTGGCATCTTGGTTTTCATAAGGAGGACATTGTGGAGTTCTGGAGTGGGGATGAGGTTTCTACTTGTATATATTTTCTAAAAATTTTTGAAAATTTCAAAAATATTTTTTTCCTTTTTCTGTGGGGATTTGTGTTCTTTCTTAGGTGATTGTGATCCCATGCTATTAGGTTATTAAGTCATATATAAATAATGCTTGCATGATCGGATGTTTAGTTGAGGTTGTATATTCAATTTTTCATAATAACCCTATTTCATGTGTGTGATTTTGTGTCTACCTTACTCACACTACTATCAATACTTCAGATCCTGTTGTTAAGTTGGCATGTAAAGTTTTTGTTCATCAAAGTTCTTTCTAAGTCTTAAAACTGCAGAAAAAGGAAAAAAGGAAACAGCCTAAAAATGTGAATAAAAGCCTGGACACCAATGTTTAAGGTAATTATCTTTATTTCATATCTTTAATTTCGTTGAATATGTGCTATATATTTTACTTAATTTCACATCTATTTAGGCGATGAAATAATGCTTTGCACAATCTAATAAAATCCCTTTTTAGGGAGGCCCTTAATATTTGTAAGTCAAGTGGGTGTTATTCTTGAAAATTCGCGTGCCTTCATCAACTGATCCCTCGTCCACCTCAAATGCTAGCACAACCTAATCAACCGCCTGACAAAGTTCATCTCCACCATCCCTAACATCTTCAAATCAGTGGCCAAGGTGAAGATAGGAGCAGTATAAATTAAAGCAAGGGATGCAGCGAATGAAGAGCTAGGTTTTTAGGGTATATTGAATTTTAGTTTTAGATAAATTTATTGATGCAGATTGAATTCCATTTGGCCAAATAATGGCATAAAATGGTTGAAGGTATGGCTAATGGAGGTTAAAGATCAAAGAAGAACAGAGAGAGAGAGAGAGAGAGAGAGAGAGAGAGAGAGAGAGAGTTCCCAAATAAAAGAAAACCACTAATGGAGATAATTCAATACTTGAAGTAAGTAACAAGAAGATAAATCAAGAGAATATATCTAGGATAAAGGTTGAACCACCACCTAGATTAAATCATCTAACCCTGTAACTGTCTAAAGCCTTAGCACCAAGGATTAGATAAAAGGAAAGACTTAAATCACCACCCTTTTAAGAGAGATAAAGATTTTGAGATTTTAAGAAAAACCAAGTTTCAAGCTCTCATATCATTCATTCAATCTGATTTTTCATGGATGTAATTGGGGCCATGTACCATAAATACCCAATGCGAGGGAAATTAATTGTACATTAGTGCAACAAGTGGACTAATAGGAGGCTTACAAAATAGCCTAGGAAAATAAATCAAGAAGCTTAAGATAATTAATTACAATCAATATGACCTGTATTTTCCAGGATTCATCCTCCATTTTCTAGAGAGTTATGAGTGGGCACTACTCCAAATGGGGTGCCGCCACTTGTCAACTTTTTTCTTGTGTGTGAAGAATCATTCCATGCTGATTAATCCCCATAACTACAGCCTCAACCTCCTCAATTAAGTCCATAATCAGAATCGTACACTTTCCAATCCTAGACCGACTCTTACTCCGTATTTAGCCCATAACTTTCGCAATTCTTGGAATTTGGAGGCAATTTAAGACTTGTTGGAAAATAGATATCCGAGGCTTTCCATCCATGTTGGTGGAAATTGGAGCTCGTTTTGTTGGTAAAAATTGAGCTAGAAATAAAATAAAGTATTCGGCCTAGAAACTAAAACTAAGCTAATGAGGTGGTTTTGGAAGGATCAAGTGGTTAACTGCTTATTTAGGGCTACTAATGGCCCAACCACCTTTCCTAACCCTACTTGGGCCTTCTTAAGGGCCCCAAGTCAATATTGACCTAGGTCAATATCAGATCAACTTGGTTCAAGACCCCTGATTGAGAAGGTAGGCCCAAGCGTGAAACTTGCTTCGCATCATTTACTTTAGGGTTTAGCTTCAATGTTAATTTCCTTGTTTTATTTTGAGTTTTAGATATAATTTTTAGTTTTGGAATTACATGTAATTCAGATTGAATCCTTTGAATTTCTGGTTTACATCCATTAGCTCGGAGTTAAAATTTATGATTTCTGGGTTTCAATTTATTCGTAGTTGGGACAATTTCCCTAATTTTCCCTCTAATATTCTTCTTCTTCCTACTCTGTTTCTCACAATTTCGTATCTCTTTTAGTAGATAAATTGCTCAATTGATTATGATTTAGTTAATTTGAAGTTGTTTTTGTGTTTTGGCTTTGAGATTAATCAAGATTGGCATTGAATTTTGGATGCATTTAATGCTGATTTGCGCCCCCTTGTGTCCTGATTTTGCTCTATCTATAGAACTTGGAATCCTTCATTAATATATGTTGATGCTAAGCTGGGCTAAGTTCATGGGCAGTGACACCCTTGTTCTTCTTGTTTCAGCACTCTGTGTATGGTACGTTTTTGGGTCTTGGATGAATCTCGGTTGAGCTCCATGGATCTCCTTCCCTACTATTTTTCTCTCTCTCTTTCATCTTTCTCCTTTGTTTTCTTCTCCTTCTCTTCATCACCATTTCCCCATTCTTGATTTGCTAGGTTGTTGACTGAGGAATTTATTTCCCTATTGCCCTATTTCTTTTTATTTTATGGTTGATTTAATTTAGTCTGTTTACTAAGATATTATAGTTTTATTATGGTTTCATTGTGGTGCTGTTTATGGCTTTATTTCAGGTAGGAAACTTTAGGGGATTTTATTATTTATGAGTTTGTTTTAGTGAGTGTTATTTATTTGATAATATTAGATATTATGGTCATGTGATAGATTACTTGTAGCTTATTTTAATTATTTAGTCATTATTTGTTTGACTCCTGTTAGCTTAGGCTATTGTGTGAGTTTAGCTTTAGTTCATGGCCTAATTGCATACAGCGTTCCAGATACGATAACCTGTAAGTAGTACAATGATAAGTTTTATGCCTGTAGCTATAAATTTCACTTTGAAAATTCTCGTACATAATGCTAAACCCCAAATACTAAAGTTTAATCCCTAAACTGTAAACTCTTGAACCCTTACGTTAATACCCCAAAGGCCTAAACCCTAAACCCCATTTTTACTCCCTAAGCAGTAACATTGATCTCTAAACTCTAACCCTCAAAAGTTGAACCATAAACCATTTAAGTACCTTGAAATATCAATTAACTTTCACTTACTCAAGTGATATTAGAATCCCATGGTCAAAAAGCCTAAGTCTTAGAGTTTAGGGTTAGGATTTAGGGCTTGGAGCTTAAGAGTTTAACAGTTTAAGGCACAAAGAATAGTGCAACCCTTCATATTTGAATAATTGAAAAAAGAACCCTAGACCCTAAACACTAACCTTATTACACGATAATTATCACAGATTTCGTTGTAGGTTATCTTGGGTAATTCTACATACATGGTTAGGCTAACATACATGAATCATTATATAGGTTATGAGCGATGTTAACCAAGACTAACTACTAAAACTAAACCCCAAACATTAAAGTTTAAGACCTGAACTGTAAACTCGTAAACCCTTGGGTTGATACCCTAAACCTTGAACCCTGAACCCTACTCTTACATCCTAAGCATTAACATTGATCTCTAAAATCTAAAACTCAAAAAGTTGAACTATAAACCATTTAAATACATTCAAATAACACCTAAAAGTCACTCAAGTGATACTGGAATGTTATGTTAAAAGCCCCAAACCCTAGAGTTTAGGGCTAGGGTTTAGGGTTTAGGTTTTAGGGTTTATATAAGAGTTTAGGCTTTTAGGATATCAGGTGTAGCGCAAACCTTGATATTTGAAGAATTGAACAAAGGACCCTAAAACTCAAACAAATAGAATTCTAATGCTTTGGGATATTAATGTTTCCCCCTTACAAAATTTGTAATGACTAATATAAGATTACTTTGCTTTTGACTAATCTTTTCGTCAATAGCATCAGCAAATAGAGTTCCAACAATAATATGACCATTATTTTTTTTTTTCTTTACTTCTCTTAGGGTTTCTTAAAAAAAATAGAAACCCAAAATAAAAGAGATTGTAGCATTTAGGGTTTAGGGTTTAGGATATAAGATTTTGGGTATAAAGCCTATGGTTAACGAGTTTAAGGCTAGCGTTGATAGATAGAATCTTCATTGACATTGCTCATACTATATGTGACAATTCATGCATATTATCCAATAATGTATATGCAACTGTATGGGTTAGTCTAGAAGAATCTTCAGGATATATTTAACATTACATAGGGTTTATTAAAAAATAAAAAAAATGGAAAGAAAAAAGGCGGGGAGCTAAGCAAAAATAGGCAATTATGACTCAAAAGCCAGAACTTTTATTATGATATAAATGACTATGACACTAATGCTTGAGGGTATTAATGTTCCGACTTGCAAAATTTGTCATGACTAGTATACGATTAGTTCACTTTCGCCTAATTTTTTCATACAATACTACAACAAAATAGATTTCTGACTAGAATATGAAGCATAATTTTATTTATCTTCTTCCCTCTCCTTTTAGTGTTTTAATTAATATAAAAAATTAAAATATCACTTAAAAGTCACTTACTTAAGTAGATAGTAACCTTCCTTTAAAATGTCTTTTTGTTTAACATTGATAAATATGTTTCCTCACTTAAACCTTGCATCTTCAATGGTAAAAATCTCAACTTTTGATTTGTGTTTTTCAAGAAACCCCCAAACGCTATGCCTGAATTAGATGCTAAGACCCAAACCTCAACATTGATGTTTGAACCTTAGGATTGAACCCTTAGCAATACTTGAATTTATTTGAATGGTTGAACCCACAGCCTCTGCATGCTAAACGCTAAGCCCTAATCCCTAAACTTAAACCTTAAATCCTAATCCCTAAATGTTAGACTCTTAAGCTCTAAATCCTAAATGTTGAATTTCAAATGTTAATTTTTAGGACCTAAAGTATAGAAAGTTGAATCCAAACCCTACCTTAGAGCAACCCTAAACCCTAAAGTTTAGGGTTTAAGAGCTTAAAGTTTAGTGTTTTGCTTGTATCATAAGAAGTTATGACCTTTAAGGCCAAATATTTCTTATTTTTGCTGATTTTCCTTCTTTTTCTCTCAGAAGTTATGTGCCTTTTTAACAAATGCTCTATAAGCCAATGCATATCTTGAATACCTTCCCATATTATCCAAGGTTGTTAAATAAACATATTCTGCTTAACATGTTTGAATTGTTATGTATGTTACGAGCAGTGTTATCCATGACTCTAACTACTAACTCTATACCCTGAACATTAAACTTGAACCGACAACCTAACCTCCAGAACACTAGGGTAAAATTAGCCTTAAACCATTGACTATTACACTCTTAAACCCTAAACATTAAATGCTAATTGATAAAATCTAAACCTCAAAACATTAAACCCTTAACAATTTAATTGTATTGAAATATCACTTTAAATTTACTTACTGAAGCACAGAGTCACTTTTCTCTAAAATGCCTTCTTTCTCAACATTGATAGACATGTTTCCTCTCTTAAATCCTAATTCTTAAATGGTAAAACTCTTCTTTAGGTTTCTTTTTCTAAAAAAACACCCATACCCTACACCTTAGATGCTAAACTTTGAACCCTAAATGTTGATGCTTGAATCCTAGGATTGAACCATAGCAATACTTCAACTTATTTGACTGGTTGAACACCCAAAATCTCCATGCTAAACCCTAAACCCTAAACCCAAAATTTCGTCCTTAAATCCTAAACCCTACATACTATATGCTTAAACTCTCTATCCCAAACCTTAAACTTCAAATGTTAATTCGTAAAACATAAACCCTAAACCCTGGAGTTTAGGGTTTAAGAGTTTAAGGTTTAGTGTTTTGCTTGTATCATAAGCAGTTGTGAAATCTGAGGTGTAATATTACTAATTTTTGCTAATTTCTCTTACTTTTCTCTCATATTACGTATTCTTTGTTAACAAAGCCTCCACAACGCCATATATATCCCCAAATATATTTCCACATTATCCCAGGATGTTATATATACATACTCAGGTTAACATATTTGAATTGTGATGTATGTTACGAGAAACGCCAACCAAGACTTTAAGTACTAACCCTAAACGCGATGCATTAAAGCCAAACCCTACACCCTAAGCTCTTAAACTGTAATGTTAATACCCTAAATCCTAAACCTTAAGCGTTACTCTCTAAAGTTTTAAGCTCTAAATCCCAAACCCTTGTAACGCCCCACCCAAATGGGGGTAGGCGCGTAACTGCCATGGATGTCCCACTAGAAACACCTACAAAGCAATCTAAACTTCTAAACCATAATTAGTCTGCTAATAGGCAATAGCAGTGGAAGCTCTAATCGAAATCTATGTAAAGTTTGGAAGGGTAATTCTAAAACATGCATTTACTTATATACTTAAATCATATCCATAATGTTCTTACACATATGTAACATCCATACCTACATTTATTAAATATAACTCGCAACATAAACAAATAACGGGGTCTACATTTCCAACTAGGTTCTTCAAAAGTGCTTCACAGCAGGCTAGCTTTCTTAAAGCTCTTACAATCCCTTTTTACTTCCAAAACTTGAAAAATGGTGAGGTCATGAGCTTCCCGAGCCCAGTGAATAACCTTTACCTTTCCCATTGTTAAACTTTGCACATTAAACAGCTAACATATAATCACACGGCATGCATATCTTATGACATATAGACTGACATATCATGTATCATATTGAGGCGATAAGAGAACATGCTTATGCTTTAGAAATCGAAATGAAAGCATATCTTTTATATTCAAGATGCTCCCGAACTTCACGAAAAACACACATGCATATATGTCATGGCAGGGCAATTAAAGTAACTTAGTCGTACTTGTCCCTAAACAAACTTTGCTGATAGTCTATTCACTAAACTAACCATGGGTGTCCCATACCAATCATGTCCTTTGGACTCCTAATCCTCATTAAAGTCCAGAGGAAAGTAAAGCCAGCTAAATTAAGCTAATGGCCTGCCCATAACCATACTTGATACACACATAAAGCATATCCCATTGAAAAGTCCACATGCATCCTTTAAACACATAATACATTTCTTTAAGCATACTTATGAATCACACATATGCTTCAAAATCAAGCATAATTTTATAAATATCCTGAATAATCATGCAAATCCAAAACCAAATCCGAAAGCTAAATCCAAGCTGAAACTAATTTCATAACATATCCAAAGTCTAAATCTAAGCCAAAACTAATTTCATAACATATCACGTGTTCTTAACTGAATGCAAACCTTTTTGGTTTAGGGGAAATGAACTCATCACTCTCACAAAAAACCATCACAACATAAGGGTGATAAACACATCCTGGTGGCCTAGCTACGACACATTCATATAGTATCAACTAATGGTGGACCAGCTGCAACTCATTCATATGGTACTGACCAGGCGCCAACGCTCTAAAGGACACGAACAACCCACAACACAACCATGGAATCACATTCATATCATAGTGTGCTTACACTGAAACGTTTCTCAATAGGGATCCACGTGGCTCACATAACACATATGGCCGACATTCACATCCCAGAGGATTGATTAGAACCTCTCCCACTAGGCGACCTGAACATAACGACAGTCGCTACTATAGCCATAGCTCTAGAACGCCATCTAATAGCCTGAGTCAAGACATGAACCTTTTTTCCCAAAAACATAACTTAATGAAAGCGTATAGCCCATATAATCATATTTTTATTACTCAAAAAAGCTCGATTTCACAATTTTTAACAAAACATAGTCAAAGAAAGATATAATTCCACCCAAAATAATTTTTACAAGTTTCCCATAAACCATAAAAATGCATTGCTATTTTAATGCCTAAAATCATCACAAACATGATTAATATACAATTTATGTATACGAACAACCCGTAATTGCATTAAATATAACAATTTGACTAAAAAATTCGTAACTCAGAGATTGCTCATCCAATCTTCACAAAATTTTGCTGAAAATTGATAAATAATATATAGATTCTAACATCAAAATTGCAAGATTTTTCTCTAGGCCAGTAATTCTTAGAAATTGAAATAGTAAGCCAAAATCAGCAAAATTTTGAGAATTAAGTACAAAAATTCATAACTTATAGCATACACAACCAAAATTCACAAAGCTTTACAAGAAATCACCTAATATCATGAAAAATCCACTGTAATATGTTTATAATGTTTCTTAGAGCAAATCTATCAGAAGAATTAAATTAGTAACCGAAACTTTGCATCAAAATAGGGTAGTTTCAATCAAAAATTCGTAACGCCTAAAAGACACATCCAAAATTTATAAAGATTTACGGAAAATTTCCAAACATCATAGATATTCTACAGTGAAAGTTTCATAATGTTTCTCCAACCCAATAGCTCACAGTAATTCAAACATCAACCAAACTTTCACGCCACATAACATGGCAGTTCTGATAAAAAATTCATAACTCACAATTCACATATTAAAACTTCACAAAAAGTTATAGGAAAATGCCCAAAATCATTGGTCACTTAGAGTAAAAATTTCAGAAATTTTCGCCCATCTGATAATTCACAAATATTCAAGTAGTGGCAGATTGTGTACAAAATTTGAAAATTCAACCTCTATTTTTCTATCAGGTTGTTCTTCAAACACCAATGATTAATCCAAAAATCCATAGTCTAGCACATATATAAACAAAATGACGACATAAATGTCAACCCTCAACATCCACATAGCCCTAAAGTCACAAATAACCAAGAAGATTTAAGTGGTGGGTTTCTACCAATTGCAATTAGTTTTCCAATCCACAAAACCCTAAAATTATCAAAATCAAGACTTCAATCTTCAATTTAATCCTCAATTCAAGCATAAATCATTTAAATACTCTTCTCCTAATCAATTTTAGGTTGAAGAAAATAAGAATTTCTCACCTTGATTTGCTATCCAAAACCGAAACCTCAATCTTCCTTCTTCTTCTTCCTCCTTCCTCCTCCTCTTCTTCTGCTCCTCCTCTTTTTCTTCTTCTTCTCCTCTCCTCTGCCTCTATTTCCCTCAATGTACATGAGTTTGGTGTAAATTGAGATAGGCCCCTTCACGTGAATTAAAAAAATATCTTCCCTTTCTTTTCTTTTCCATTTTTTGATAACACATTTTTCCTTTTTTTTTGACTCCTCTTTTCTCTTGTGACCAATTCAATTCCTTTTTTTTTATCAATCCAATTATCCCCCAAATATTATCCAAAAAAATCAACAAACACACATATACGTCTAAAGCGAAAAGCATAAAATACACACATAAATCACACATTCACATATTAATCGAAATTAGTATCTAATAAAAAAAATTCGGGGTGTCGCATGCTTTCCCCCTTAAAATAAGTTTTGTCCTCAAAACTTACCTTTCCTTGTCACCTGATGTGAGTTAGCTTAATTTTCTCAGGCGGCTTCATGACATAGATCCTCCCTGCAGAACCTTTTCCCCTATCGTAGTCTGTCTTCTTGTTTGATTTCCAGGATACGCCATTTTCATCTGAGAATGGTCTCTTGATATTTCCTTGTAACCTCTTATTTAACTTGGGACAATTGATAGCAATATGCCCTGGTTTTCCACAATTCAAGCATTTCCCCGTTGCTCGATAGCATTTAACTCCAGCATGCCTTTTCTTATAATAATCACAATATTTCATATTAGCCATTATATTAGACATTTACTCTCCTTGAGTAATGTCCTTTTGTTTCTTAGAGACTATGCTTCCTTCACTTGATTTTTATCTGGTAGTTGCAGTCTTAGCTTTAGTTTCATTCAAAACCTTTTCAACTCGCATTGCTCTTTGGTATATGTCTTGATACTTAGTGAAGACTTGAGATGATAAACCTTTACGAATTTCAATATCTACACCATCTTCGAATCGATCAACTTTCCTCTGCTCTGTATCCACCAGATGTCTCCCAAATCGACTGAGTGCTGTAAACTTAGCACCATATTCCATCACGGTCATCTTACCTTGCTCCAAATTAGAGAACTCTAACTCCTCAGCCCTCTTCATATCTCTAGGATAATACTGTTCATTCATCTTTTCTTTAAGCTTTTCCCAAGTTAGTGGGTTCACTTTGTCCTCTTCATCACTTGGCTTAGCGGAATCCCACCAATGATCTGCTTGTCCAATGAATAATTACACAGCTAAACCTACCTTATACACATCATGGCACATCATTGTCTTAAATATCTTATCAAGTTCCCTCATCCACTCATCTAACTCAGAGGGGTTCGTAATTTCTCTGAACTTCAGAGGTTGTAACTTAAGGAACTTGTTAAGCAGATTAATCCCTACCATAGGGTCAGGTTTACCACCTCCATCACCAGATCCACCTCCTTCTGTAGCGGCCATCTAAACGAGTCTACTAGAGGTAAGTTAGTATACTGAGTATTTGCTTAAGCATGGTTCAGAACTGTGTTTGGCACAAATAATTCAGTTAAGCACATACACTATCACATAAGCACATAGTTTTTACATTAACAATCACTAAATCAAACACACAAGCACATAATTCTTATAGGTCGCAGGTCACTTGCACTGATGCCACTTCTGCAACGCCCCGCCTGAATGGGGGCAGGTGCATCACCACTGTGGATGTCCCACCAGAAACACCCATAAGGCAATCTAAACTTCTTGACCATAATTAACTTGCTAATAGGCAATAGCGGCGGAAGCTCTTATCGAAATCTCACTAAAGTTTGGAAGGGTAATTCTAAAACATGCATTTACTTATATACCTAAACCATATCTATAATATTCTTACACATATGTAATCCCAAAAGTACATCCATACATACATTTACTAAACGTAACTCATAACATAAACACATAACCGGGTCTACATTTCCAACTGGGTTCTTCAAAAGTGTTTCATAGCTGGTTAGCTTTCTTAATGCTCTTACGATACCTTTTTGCTTCCAAAGCTTAGAAAAATAGTGAGGTCATGTACTTCCTACGCCCAGTAAATAACTCTTACCTTTCCCATTATTAAACTTTGCACATTAGCTGATTTACACATAATCACACAGTACGCATATCTTATGACATATAGACTGACAATTCATATAGCATATCGAGGCGATAAGAGAACATGCTTATGCCTTAGAAATTGAAATGAAAGCATATCTTTCATATCAAACATGCTCCCGAACTACACGAAACACACACACGCATATATGCCATGTGGTGGGCAATAAAAGTAACTTAGTCCTACTTGTCACATACCGGATATGATTTAAGGGCCCTTGTTTCGCTTAAGTCCCTAAACAAACTTTGTTGTTAGTTTATTCACTAAACTAACCATGATTGTCCTATACCAACCATGTCCTTTGCGCTCCTAATCCTTATTGAAGTCCAAAGGAAAATGAAGCCTGCTAAATCAAGCTAACGGTCCGCCCATAACCGTACTTGATGCATACATAAAGCATATCCCATTCAAGAGTCCACATACATGCTTCAGACACATAACGCATTTCTTTAAGCATACTTATGAATCACACATATGCTTTAAAATCAATCACAATTTCATACATATCTTGAATAATCCTTCAAATCCAAAACCAAATCCAAAATCCAAATCCAAGCTGAAACTAATTTCATGACATATCCAAAATCCAAATCCAAGGCAAAACCAGTTTCGCAACATATCACATGTTCTTAACTGAATGCAAACATTTTTGGTTTAGAGGAAATTAACTCATGACTCTCACAAAGAGCCCTCCCAACATAAGGATGATAAACACATCCTGGTGGCCTAGCTATGGCTCATTCATATGGTACCAACCAATGGTGGACAAGCACAACTCATTCATATGGTACTGACCAGGCACCGACGCTCTGAAGGACACGAACTGCCCACAACACAACCATGGAATCACGTTCATGACATAGTGTGTTTATGCTGAAACCTTTCTCACTGGCAATCCACATGGCTGACATAACACACAAGGCCGACATTCATATCTCAGGGGATTGGTTTGAACCTCTCCCACCAATCGGCTTGAACATAACGTCAGTGACTACTATGCCCATAGCTCTAGAACATCATATAATAGCCTCAGTCAAGACATTAACCTTTTTCCCCAAAAACATGAGTTAATGAAATCATAAAACCTATATAATCACATTTTTATTACTCAAAGAAGCTCGATTTCGCAATATTGAACAAAACATAGTCAAAAAAAGACATAATTCCACCCACAATAATTTTCACAAGTTTCCATAAACCATAAAAATGCATTATTGTTTTAACGCCTAAGATTAACACGAACATGATCAATATACAATTTACGCATGCGAACAACCCGTAATTACACTAAATATAATAATTTGACTCAAAAATTTGTAACTCAGAGAATGCTCATCCAATCTTCCCAAAATTGTGCGAAAAATTGATAAATAATACATAGATTCTAACATAAAAATTTCTAGATTTTTCTCCGAGCCAGTAATTCCTAGAAATTGAAATAGTAAGTCAAAATTATCAAAAACATGAGAATTACACTCAAAAATTCATAACTTGTAGCGTACACAACCAAAATTTAGCAAACGTTACAAGAAATCACCCTATATCATGAAAAATCTATTGTAGTAGTTTTATAATTTTTCTCCAAGCAAGTCCTTCAAAAGAATTAAAACAATGACCGAAACTATGCACCAAAACAGGGCAGTTTCAATCAGAAATTCGTAACTCCTAAAATACACATTCAAAATTTACAAAAACATATAGAAAATTTTCAAACATCATAGATATTCTACAGTGCAATTTTCATAATTTTTCTCCTACACAATAGCTCACAGTAATTCAAAAATCAGCCAAATTTTCACACCACATAACAGGGTAGTTCCAATCCAAAATTCATAACTCACAAACCACATATCAAACATTCACAAAAATTTACAAGAAAGTGCCCAAGATTATAGGCCACTGACAATAACGATTTCAGAAATTTTTGCCCATTCAATAATTCACAAAAATTCAAATAGTGGCAGGTGTGCAAAATCTGAAAATTCAACCTCTATTTTTCTGCCATCTTCTTTTCCAACACCAATAATCCATCCAAAAATCCATATTCCAGCATATATATGAACAAAATCACAACATAAATGTCAACCCTCAACATTCACATAACCTTAAAATCACAAATAACCAAGAAGATTTTAGTGGTGGGTTTCTACCAATTGCAATTAGTTTTCCAATCTACCAAACCCTAAAATTACCACAATCAAGACTTCAATCTTCAATTTAATCCTCAATTCAAGCATAAATTATTCAAATAATCTTCCCCTAATTAATTTTAGGTTGAAGAAAACAAAAATTACTCATTTTGATTTGTTATCTAAAATCGAAACCTCAATCTTCTTCTTCTTCTTCTTCCTCCTTCTTCCTCTTCCTCTTCTTCTTCTCCTCCTCCTCTTTTTCTTCTTCTTCTCTTCTCTTCTGCCTCTCTTTCCCTTAGTTTGCGTGAGTTTGGTACAAACTGAGATAGCCCCCCTTCACGTGAATTAAAAAATATCTTCCCCTTCCTTTCTAATCCTTTTTTTTGTCCCCCCTCTTTCCTTTTTAAAAAAATATCTAATTATCCACCAAATATTATACCAATAAATCCGCACACACGCATATACATCTAAAGCTAAAAGTATAAACTATACACATAAATCACACATTCACATATTAATCGAAGTTAGTAACTAATAAAAAAAATTTGGGGTGTTACATCCTTTCTTCGTTAAAATAAGTTTCGTCCTTGAAACTTACCTTTCCTTGTCACCTGATGTGAGTCAGCTTAACTTTCCTTAGGCGGCTTCATGATGTGGATTCTCCTCACGGAACCTTTGCCCCTATCGTAGTTTGTCTTCCTGTTCGGTGTTTGGGATATGCCTTTTTTCTTCTGAGAATGGTCTCTTGATATTTCCTTGTAACCTCTTATTTGGCTTTGAACAATTAATAGCAATATGCCCTGGTTTTCGACAATTAACGCATTTCCGCGTTGCTCGATAGCATTCAGCTCCAGCATGCCTTTTCTTATAATAATCACAATATTTCATATTAGCAATTATATTGGACATTTGCTCTCCTTGAGTAATGTTCTTTTGTTTCTCAGATGCTGAGCCTCCTTCACTTGATTTCTTTGTAGTAGTTACACTCTTAGCTTTACTATTATTCAAAACCTTTTCAACTCGCATTTCCCTTTGGTATGTGTCATGATACTTAGTGAAGACTTGAGATGATAAACCTTTATGAATTGCAATATCTAAACCATCTTCGAATCGATCAACTTTCCTTTGCTCTGTATCCACAGATGTCTCCTAAATCAACTGAGTTATGTAAATTTAGCACCATATTCCATCACGGTCATCTTACCCTGCTCTAAGTTAGAGAACTCTAACTCCTTAGCCCTCTCTACATCTCCAGGATAATACTATTCATTCATCTTCTCTTTAAGCTTTTCCCAAGTTAGTGGGTTTGCTTTGTCCTCTTCATTACTCGGCTTAGCGGAATCCAACCAATGATCCACTTCTCCAGTGAATAAATGTGTAGCCAAATCTACTTGATATTCCTCAGGGAACATCATCGTCTTAAATATCTTATCAAGTTCCCTCATTCGCTCTCCTAACTTGGAGGGAGTCACAGTTCCTCTAAACTTCGGAGGCTGTATCTTAAGGAACTTGTTAAGTAAATTAATTCATACCATAAGGTCAGCTTTACTATCTCCAACACTAGATTCACCTCCTCCTGTAGCGACCACCTAAACGAGTCAACTATAGGTAAGTTAGTATGTTGAGTGTTCGCTTAGGCATGGTCCACAACTAAGTTTTGCATAAATAATTCAGTTAAGCACATATATAATCACATAAGCACATGGTTTTCACATTAATGAGCACTAAATCAAACACACGCACACATAATTCTTATAGGTCACAGGTTGCTTGCTCTGATACCACTTCTGTAACACCCCACCCAAATGGGGGCAGGTGTGTCATCACCATGGATGACTCACTAGAAACACCCATAAGGCAATCTAAACTTTTTAACCATAATTAACCTACTAATAGGCAATAGCAGTAGAAGCTCTTTTTGAAATCTCACTAAAGTTTGGAAGGGTAATTCTAAAACATGCATTTACTTATATACTTAAACCATATCCATAATGTTCTTACACATATATAATCCCGAAAATACATCCATACTTACATTTACTAAACGTAACTCATAACATAAACACATAATGGGGTCTACATTTCATACTAGGTTCTTCGAAAGTGTTTCTGATGCACTTCTGAGTCCTTAGAAGAAGAAGGACAAAGAAAGGATCGTAGTTGAGAAGGGGAGAGAGAAAGAGTGACATGAATTGATTGAAACCAACAACAAAAGATAGTAAACTAAGGATCTTGGATAAAGATATCACCACTAAGATGCTTAGAGCTCAACTTCTAGATCAAATGAGATAAGATATCACCACTCAAATGATCAAGAAGGCCTCTTGAAGACCACTCTAGAGAGCAAAGCCAGAGAAAAGCAAGAGGGAGATGTATACAAGGGAGATAACACTCAACCTTACTTTGAAAACTCACCACTTCATTCATTTATCTCAAACCACACGGTTTGGGCTTTATAGGAAAAACAAGACTCTAAAAATTCAGCTAACAAATGAGGTACATTGCAATTGGACCCTAGGAAAAACGAAAAGATAAGAAATTATGACAGCAATTAAACAGTGACTCTTCAAGAACCCAAGCCACTAAGACTTCCTCCCTTTAATGTAGAAACCTTCCAAATACTCCAAACAGGTGCTAACACTCTGGAAATGCTGAAAGTTGAGCATTTAGAAGTGTAGGGAAAAGAATCATATGTTTAATCACATGTATTTAATGCATACATTACAACCAGCAGCAGGATTAACTTCTCTTCATGGGTACTAGTCCAAATTGGATAAAATAGGTATCACTGGAAAGCCTAAGAAGTCTAGTTTCCAATGGAACATGTTTCATTGGATTTGGACCTTCCAAGTGAAAGATATAGGCTGAACAATCCAAGCTGCCAGAACTATAACTGAAAAATCCAGCAGAACCAAATGCTTCCTTTAAGCCTAATTGCTCACTACCTTGGGCTGATTAACCCTTTTGGGCCTCAAGCTAACTTACAAGGGTTCCCCAAAATTATAACTTCAGGCTCCCAAGTGAATTTAAAGGCCATTAAAACGTTCCTCCAAAATTGAGAATATTCTAGACCAACCTAGTAGTTTTGATAGCTGGGTTTAGAAGGCTGATTTGAATGGGCAAATGAAGTCCAAACGACTTGATTCTTGTTTCATTGGAAAGCTTATTTCTTGAACTAAAAGAACAAGGCAAAAATAAGGGCCCAACTTATCGTTTAATTAGGCAACCAAGGTTAGAAATGTGAGACTCTTGCTAGGCAGAATTGGAAAGTAATCCTCTTGGGCTTCAAGTTGGTTTCTCACAAGCTTAAGAACCTTTTGGACATCCTTGGATTTGGGCTGATGTTCATCATGATCCTCAATGGGTACATCATGCTTGCTCCCCCAAAAAAAAATGTCTTTTGAAAATGGCATTTTGAAGTTTAAGCAAAACTCCATAAAGTACCTTTTACCATGAAATTCAAAAAATAGAGAAGAAAAAAGATTTTGCCAAACTTGGATTTGAAATGAAGTCACCTCAAGGGGATTTGATGAACAAGGTTGTATGTAATTCCCTATGAGATGTGCATCATACTCCCCTTGTTGGGAAAGAATTACCCTCAATTCTTGTTGAGAGTTAGGACAATCTCCTCTTGCTTCAATTCAAACTTTTATGGGCCACCCAAGATGATTAATATCTTATAAGGACCTTCGTCATCTTCATGCCCATCAAATCTTGGAGGTAGGTCAAAGTTAATCTCAATGTCTTCATGATGAATATCCTTATAAAGAGGGAGATGAAGTTCTTCCTTGCAAACTTGTTCTTCTTCCTCACAGAAAGATGAAGGAGTTGAGGTTTCTCCTAGCTCTTCAAAGTCTAAGAGCTCTTCATCACCATAGTCTTCAAAGTTTAAGAGTTTTTCATCACCATAGTCATCAAAGATGGAAGGTAGATCAAACCAATTTAAATCTTCTTCCTCTTCATCTACCCCCTCATCTTCATACGAGATGATTTCCTTAAAGGGCAGCAACGTAGGAAGGCTAGAAATATGATGACTCTTTGGACTCCCCTTGTTGAAAAAGGTGTCCACACATGAGGGCCTTGAACAATTCTTCTTAGGAAGTAGAGAAACATGTTTGAGCGTGTAAGTGAGTGGGCCAAAGGCACCGATTAACTTATTCCTCAACTGCTTCCAAGTTCTAACCTTCTCTTTTCCTTTCTTCTATCTCTTAAACTTGTAATTTTTCCACTACTAAAGTGCACAACCTCTCAATCTTGAAATAACCACCTTGAACTTCTCTTGGTCACTAAGGTTGGGACAATCAAAGGCTTGCTCTACCTTAGAAAAATAAGATGTAAACTCATCCTTTTGGCCATAAAATCTTGGCATTTTAAGGTTAATCAACTGAATGTCAATCAAGGCTAGCTCTTTTTTGAAGTTGCTAAAGGAAGGCATGATGGATGAAGGGTAGGGGTTCTTTATGGGTTAGCTTTGTGTTTAAGCTAAGGGGTTGTGTTTGGGGTTGGAAGCTTCAGCCAAGAGAGTAGCCTAAGCTCTGATACCAAATGATGCACTTCTGAGTCCTTGGAAGAAGAAGGACAAAGAAGGGATCGTAGTTGAGAAGGGGAGAGAGAAAGAGTGACGTGAATTGATTGAAACCAATAACGAAAGATAGTAAACTAAGGATCTTGGATAAAGATATCACCACCAAGATGCTTATAGCTCAACTTCTAGATCAAACGAGATAAGATATCACCACTCAAATGATCAAGAAGGCCTCTTGAACACCACTCTAGAGAGCAAAGCTAGAGATAAGCAAGAGGGAGATGCATACAAGGGAGATAACGCTCAACCTTACTTTGAAAACTCACCACTTCATTCATTTATCTCAAACCACATGGTTGGGGATTTATAGGAAAAACAAGACTCTAAAAGTTCAGCTAACAAATGAGGTGCATTGCTATTGGACCCCAGGAAAAACGAAAAGATAAGAAATTATGAAAAATTAATTAAACAGTGACTCTTCAAGAACCCAAGCCACTAAGACTTCCTCCCTTCAATGTAGAAACCTTGCAAATACTCCAAACGGGTGCTAACACTCTGGAAATGCTGAAAGTTGAGCATTTAGAACCATAAGGAAAAGAATCATGCGTTTAATCACACGCATTTAATGCATACATTACAACCAGCAGGATCAACTTCTCTGAGCCATAACTTCGTGGGTACTGGTCGAAATTGGACACAATAGGTATCCTTGGAAAGCTTAAGAAGTCTAATTTCCAGTGGAATAAGTTTCGTTGGATTTGGACCTTTCGAGTGAAAGATATAGGCCGAACAATCCAAGTTGCCAGAACTGTAACTGAAAAGTCCAGCAGAACCAAATGCTTCTTTTAAGCCTAATTGCTCACTACCTTGGGCTGATTAACCCTTTTAGACCTCAAGCTAACTTACAAGAGTTCCCTAAAATTATAACTTTAGGCTCCCAAGTGAATTTAAAGGCCATTAAAACATTCCTTCAAAACTGAGTATATTCTGGACCAACCTGGTAGTTTTGATAGCTGGGTTTAGAAGGCTGATTTGAATGGGCAAATGAAGTCCAAACGACTTGATTCTTGTTTTATTGGAAAGCTTGTTTCTTAAACTAAAAGAACAAGGCAAAAATAAGGGCCCAACTTGTCGTTTAACTTGGCGCGAGACTCTTGCTGGGCAGAATCGAAAAGTAATCCTCTTGGGCATCAAGTTGGTTTCTCACAAGCTTAAGAACCTTTTGGACATCCTTGGATTTGGGCTGACCTTAATCATGATCTTCAATGGGTACATCATGCTTGCTCCCCAAAAAAAAACATCTTTTAAAAATGGCATTTTGAGGTTCAAGTAAAACTCCATAAAGTGCCTTTTACCATGGAATTCAAAAAATGGAGAAGAAAAAAGATCTTGCCAAACTTGGATTTAAAATGAAGTCACCTGAAAGGGATTTGATGAACAAGGTTGTATGTAATGCCCTATGAGATGTGCATCAGTTTCACAGCTAGCTAGCTTTCTTAATGCTCTTACGATCCGTTTTTGCTTCCAAAACTTGAAAAATGGCGGGGTCATGAGGTCCTCGAACCCAGTGAATAACCCTTACGTTCCCTGTTGTTAAACTATGCATATTAACCAGTTAACACATAATCACACAGTACACATATCTTATGACATATAGACTGACATATCATACAGCATATCGAGGCGATAAAAGAACATGCTTATACTTTAGAAATCGAAATAAAAGCATATCTTTCATATCCAACATGCTCTTGAACTTCACGAAACACACACATGCAAATATGTCATGGAGTGGCCAATTAAGGTAACTTAGTCGTACTTGTCCCAAGCTAGGTATGATTCAAGAACCCTCGTTTTTACTTAAGTCCCTGAACAAACTTTGCTGTTAGTCTATTCACTAAACTAACCATGGTTGTCCCACACCAACCATGTCCTATGGGCTCCTAATCCTCATTGAAGTCCAAAAGAAAGCAAAGCCTGCTAAATGAAGCTAATGGTCTGCCCCAAACCATACTTGATGCATACATAAAGCATATCCCATTCAAAAGTCCACATACATGCTTTAAACACATAATACATTTCTTTAGGCATACTTATGAATCACACATATACGTTAAAATCAATCACAATTTCATAAATATCCTGAATAATCCTTCAAAGCCAAAACCAAATCCAAAATCCAAATCCAAGCTGTAACTAATTTCATGACTACCCAAGGTCCAAATCCAAGCCAAAACCCATTTCATAACATATCGCATGTTCTGAATGGAAACTTTTTTGGTTTAGGGGAAATTAACTCATAACTCTCACAAAAAACCATCACAACATACAGGTGACAAATACATCCTAGCGCCCCAGCTACAGTTCATTTATATGTTACCAACTAATGGTGAGCCAGCCACAACTCATTCATATGGTACCGGCTAAGCACCCACGCTCTAAAGGACGCGAACTACCTACAATACAACCATAGAATCACATTCATATCATAGTGTGTTTATGCCAAAACCTTTCTCATTGGGGATCCACATGGCTCACATAACACATAAGGCCGACATTCATATCCTTGGGGATTGGTTAGAACCTCTCCCACTAGGCGACCTAAACATAACGACAGCTACTACTATGGCCATAGCTCTAGAACGTCATACAATAGTCTCAGTCAAGACATGAACCTTTTTCCCCAAAAACATAACTTAATGAAATCGTATAACCCATATAATCAGATTTCTATTACTCAAAGAAGTTGGATTTCACAATTTTTAACAAAACGTAGTCAAAGAAATACATAATTCCCCCCAAAATAATTTTCACAAGTTTCCTGTAAAGCATAAAAATGCATTATTGTTTGCACGCCTAAAATCAGCACAAACAATTTATGCATACTAACAACCCATAATTACACTAAATATCATAATTTGGCTCAAAACTTCGTAACTAAGAGAGTGCTCATCCAATATTCACGAAAGTTTGTAGAAAATTGATAAATAATATATATATTCTAGCATAAATATTTCAAGATTTTTCTCCAGGCTAGTAATTCATAGCAATTGAAACAGTAAACCAAAATTATCAAAAATATGAGAATTAAGCTTAAAAATTCATAACTTATAGCATACACAACCAAATTCACAAACTTTACAAGAAATCATCCAATAACATGAAAAATCTGCTCTAGTATTTTTATAATTTTTCTCCCAGCAAATTCTCAAAAGAAATAAAACAGTAACTAAAACTATGTACCAAAATAGGGTAGCTTCAATTAGAAATTCATAACACCTAAAATACACATTCAAAATTTATAAAAATTTATAGAACATTTCCATAAATTATAGATCTTCTATAGTATAATAATCACAACTTGTCTCCAACCCAATAGCTCACAGTAATTCAAACATTAATGAAATTTTCACACCACATAACAGCGCAGGTCCAATCCAAAATTCGTAATTCACAAACCACATATCGCAAATTCAAGAAACTTTACAAGAAAATGCCAAATATCATAGGTCATTTACAGTAAAAATTTCAAAAAATTTTGCTCATCCGATAGGTCAAAAAAATTCAAACAGTGGCACGCTATGTGTAAAATCCGAAAATTCAACCTCTATTTTTCTACCATCTTGTTCTTTCAACACCAATAATCAATCCAAAAATCCATGTTCTAGCATATATGTGAACAAAATCACAACATAAATGTCAACCCGCAACATTCACATAACCCTAAAATCACAAATAACTAAGAAGATTTTAGTGGTGAATTTCTACCAATTGCAATTAGTTTTCCAATCTACCAAACCCTAAAATTATCAAAATTGAGACTTCAATCTTCAATTTAATCCTTAATTCAAGCATAAATCAGTCAAATAATCTTCCCCTAATTAATTTTAGGTTGAAGAAAATAAGAATTACTCACCTTGATTTGCTATCCAAAACCGAAACCTCAATCTTTCTTCTTCTTCCTCCTCCTTCCCCTTCCTCTTCTTCTTTTGCTCGTCTTTTTCTTCTTCTTCTCTTGTCCTCTTCCTCTCTTTCCCTTAGTGTGAGTGAGTTTGGTGTAAACTGAGATAGCCTCCCTTCATGTGAATTAAAAAAATCTTGCCCTTCCTTTCTTTTCCTTTTTTTTGTCGCCACTTTTTCCTTTTTTTAATTCCTCTTTCCTTTTGTGCCCAATTCAATTCCATTTTTTTTTAACAATCTAATTATCCCTTAAATATTGTACCAATAAATCAACACACACACATATACATCTAAAGCGAAAAGTATAAAGTATAACCATAAATCACACATTCACATATTAATCGAAGTTAGTAACTAATAAAACAAATTCGGGGTGTTACATCCTTTCCCCTTGAAATAAGTTTCGTCCTTGAAACTTACCTTTCCTTTTCACCTGATGTAGTCAGCTTAATTTTTCTCAGGCGGCTTAATGACATAGATCCTCCTTGCGAAACCTTTGCTCCTATTGTAGTCTGCCTTCTTGTTTGGTGTCTGAAATATGCCTTTTTCATATGAGAATGGTCTGTTGATATTTCCTTGCAACCTCTTATTTGGCTTGGGATAATTGACAGCAATATGCCCTGGTTTCCATAACTGAAGCATTCCTCTTGGTAGCATTATGCTCCAGCATGCCTTTTCTTACAATAATCACAATATTTCATATCAGCAATTATATTAGACATTCGCTCTCCTTGAGTAATGTTCTTTCGTTTCTCAGAGGCTGAGCTTCCTCCACTTGATTTCTTTGTGATAGTTACATTCTTAGCTTTACTTTTCTTCAAAACCTTTTAAACTCCCATTGCTCTGTGGTATATGTGCTGATACTTAGTGAAGACTTAAGATGATAAACCTTTGCGAATTTTAATATCTAAATCATCTTTGAGTCAATAAACTTTCCTCTGCCCTGTATCCACCAGCTGTCTCCCAAATCAACTGAGTTCTGTAAACTTAACACCATATTCCATCACAGTTATCTTACCCTGCTCCAAAAGAGAACTCTAACTCCTTAGGCCTATGCACATCTATAGGATAATACTGTTCATTCATCTTTTCTTTAAGCTTTTCCCAAGTTAGTGGGTTTGCTTTATCCTCTTCATCACTCGGCTTAGCGGAATCCCACCAATGATCCACTTCTCCACTAAATAAATGCATAGCTAAACCTACCTTATACTCCTTAGGGCACGTGATTGTCTTATCAAGTTCCCTCATCTACATGCCTAACTCGGAGGGATTCCCAGTTCCTCTAAACTTCGGAGGTTGTAATTTAAGGAACTTGTGAAGCAGATTAATCCCTACCATAGGGTCAGCTTTACTACCACCAACACTAGACTGACCTCCTCTTGTAGCGGCCATTTAAATGAGTTGACTATACGTAAGTTAGTATGTTGAGTGTTTGCTTAAGCATGGTCCACAACTAAGTTTTGCACAAATAGTTCAGTTAAGCACATATACAATCACATAAGCATATAGTCTTCACATTAATAAGCACTAAATCAAACACACACGCACATAATTCCTATAGGTCGTAGGTTGCTTTCTCTAATACCACTTTCATAACGCCCTGCCTGAATGGGGGCAGGTACGTCACCACCATGGATGTCCCGCTAGAAATGCCCACAAGGCAATCTAAACTTTTTAACCATAATTAACCTGCTAATAGGCAATAGCAGCGAAAGCTCTTATCGAAATCTCACTAAAGTTTAGGAGGGTAATTCTAAAACATGCATTTACTTATATACTTAAACCATATTCATAATGTTCTTACACGTATGTAATCTCTAAAATACACCTATACTTACATTTACTAAATGTAACTCGTAACAGAAACATATAACGGGGTCTACATTTCCAACTGGGTTCTTCAAAAGTGTTTCACAACTGGCTAGCTTTTTTAATGTTCTTGTGATCCCTGTTTTCTTCCAAAACTTGAAAAATGGAGCGGTCATGAGCTCCCCAAGCCAAGTGAATAACCGTTACCTTTTCCATTAGTAAACTTTACACATTAACCAGTTAGCACATAATCACACAGTACGCATATCTTGTAACATATAGACTGACATAACATGTAGCATATCGAGGCAATAAGAGAACATGCTTATGCTTTAGAAATCGAAATGAAAGCGTATCGTTCATATCCAACATGCTCCCGAAATTCATGAAACACACACACACGCATATATGTCTTGGGGTGAGCAATTAAAGTAACTTCGTCGTACTTGTCCCATACCAGGTACGATTTAAGCGCCCTCATTTTCACTTAAGTCTGTAAATAAACTTTGTTGCTAGTCTATTCACTAAACTAACCATAGTTGTCCCATACCAACCACATCCTTTGGGCTCCTAATCCTCATTGAAGTCCAAAGGAAAGAAAAGCCTGTGAAATCAAGCTAATGGCCGCCCATAACGATACTTGATGCATACGTAAAGCATATCCCATTCAAAAGTCCACATACATGCCTTAAACACATAATACATTTCTTTAAGCATGCTTATGAATCACACATACGCTTCAAAATCAATCAAAATTTCATAAATATCCTGAATAACCCTTCAAATCCAAAACTAAATCCATGCTGAAACTAAATTTATAACATATCCAAAGTCCATATCCAAGCCAAAGCCAATTTCATAACATATCACATGTTCTTAATTGAATGGAAAACATTTTGGTTTAGGGGAAATCAACTCATGACCCTCATAAAGAACCATCACAACATAAGGGTTGTGAACGCACCCTAGTGGCCCAGGTACGGCTCATTCATATGATACCAACCAATGGTGGACCAGCCGCAACTCATTGATATGTTACCGACCAGGCATCCACTCCCTTAAGGATGCGAACTGCCCACAACACAACCATGGAATCACATTCATATCATAGTGTGTTTATGTTGAAACCTTTCCCACCGGGGATCCACATAGCTCACATAATACATAAGGGCGACATTCATATCCTAAGGGATTTGTTAGAACCTCTCCCACTAGGTGACCTGAACATAATGACAGTCGCTACTATGGTCATGGCTCTAGAACGTCATGTAATTGTCTCAGTCAAGACATGAATATTTTTCCCCGAAAACATAACTTAATGAAATCGTAGAACCCATATAATCATATTTTTATTACTCAAAGAAGCTCGATTTCACAATTTTTAACAAAACACAGTCAAAGAAGGACACAATTTCACCCAAAATAATTTTCTCAAGTTTCCCATAAATCATAAAAATGCATTACTGTTTTAAAGTCTAAAATCACCACATCAATATACAATTTATGCATATGAACGACCCGTAATTACACTAAATATAACAATTTGAGTCAAAAATTTGTAACTCAGAGAATGCTCATCTAATCTTCATGAAATTTTGCACAAAATTGATAAATAATATATAGATGCTAACATAAAAGTTTCAAAAGTTTTCTCTAGGCCAGTAATTCCTAGAAATTGAAAAAGCAAGCCAAATTTATCGAAAATCTAAGAATTAAGCTCAAAAATTCATAACTTATAGAATACACAACCAAAATTCACAAAACTTTACAAGAACTCACCCAATATCATCAAACATCTATTGTAGTATTTTTATAATTTTTATCCAAGCAAATCCTTCAAAAGAATTAAAACAGTAACCGAAACTATGCATCAAAAGAGGGCAGTTTCAATCAGAAATTCATAACTCCTAAAATACACATCCAAAATTTATAACAATTTACAAAAACTTTCCAAACATCATAGATATTCTACAGTAAAAGTTGTAGAATTCATCTAAAACTCAATAGCTCACAATAATTCAAACAACAGCCAAATTTTCACACCATATAATAGGGCAGTTCCAATCAAAACTTCATAACTCGCAAACCATGCATCAACAATTCATGAAACATTACAAGAAAATGCCCAATATCATAGGTCACATACAATAAAAATTTCAGAAATTTTTGCCCTTTCAATAATTCACAAAAATTCAAACAATGGCAGGCTGTGTGCAAAATTCGAAAATTCCACCTCTATTTTTCTACCATCTTGTTCTTCCAACACCAATAATCAATCCAAAAATCCATAGTCTAGCATATATATGACCAAAATCACAGCATAAATGTCAACCCTTAATATTCACATAACCCTAAAATTACAAATAACCAAGAAGATTTTAGTGGTGGGTTTCTACCAATCGCAATTAGTTTTCCAATCTACCAAACCCTAAAACGATTAAAATCAAGACTTCAATCTCAAATTTAATCCTCAATTCACGCATAAGTCATTCAAATAATCTTCCCCTAATCAATTTTAGGTTGAAAAAGACAAAAATTACTCACCCTGGTTTGCCATCCAAAACCGAAACCACAATCTTCCTTCTTCTTCCTCTTCCTCTTGTTCTTCTCCTCATCGTTTTCTTCTTCTTCTTCTTCTCTTCTCCTCTGCCTCTCTTTCCCTCGATGTGTGTGAGTTTGGCATAACCTAAGATAGCCCCTCGTCATGTGAATTAAAAAAATATCTTCCCCCTTCGTTTCTTTTCCCTTTTTTTGCCCCCCTTTTTCCTTTTTTTAAACTCCTCTTTCCTTTTGTGCCCAATTCAATTCCCTTTTTTCAAAACAATCTAGTTATCCACCAAATATTATGGCAATAAATCAACACACACACATATGCATCTAAAGTGGAACGTATAAAATATACACATAAATCACACATTCACATATTAATCAAAGTTAGTAACTCATAAAAAAAAATTCAGGGTGTTATGTCCTTCCCCCCTTATTAAACTAAGTTTCATCCTCAAAACTTATCTTTCCTTGTCACCTGATGCGAGTCAGCTTAATTGTTCTCAGGTGGCTTTAAGACATAGATCCTCCCCGCAGAACCTTTGCCCCTATCGTAGTTTATCTTCTTGTTTGGTGTCTGGGATATACCTTTTTCATCTGAGAATGGTCTCTTGATATTTCCTTGTAACCTCTTATTTGGCTTAGGACAATTGATAGCACTATGCCCTGTTTTCCACAATTGAAGCATTTACCCGTTGCTCAGTAGCATTGAGCTCCAGCATGCCTTTTCTTACAATAACCACAATATTTCATATCAGCAATTATATTAGACATTCGCTCTCCTTGAGTAATGTTCTTTTGTTTCTCAGATGCTGAGCTTCCTCCACTTGATTTCTTTATAGTAGTTGCATTCTTAGCTTTACTTTTATTCAAAACCTTTTCAACTCGCATTGCTCTTGGGTATATGTCTTGATACTTAGTGAGGACTTCAGATGATAAACCTTTATGAATTTTAATATCTAAACCATCTTCGAATCGATCAACTTTCCTCTACTCTATATCCACCAGATGTCTCTCAGATCGACTAAGTGCTGTAAACTTAGCACCATATTCCATCACGGTCATCATACCCTGCTCCAAGTTAGAGAACTCTAACTCCTTAGCCCTTTGCACATTTCTAGGATAATGCTGCTCATTCATCTTTTCTTTAAGCTTCTCCAAATTTAGTGGGTTTGCTTTGTCCTCTTCATCACTCGACTTAGCGGAATCCAACCAATGATCCGCTTCTCCACTGAATAAATACATAGCTAAACCTACCTTATACTTCTCAAGGCACATCATTGTCTTAAATACCTTTTCAAGTTCCCTCATCCACTCATCTAACTCGGAGGGATTCACAGATCTTCTAAACTTCGGAGGCTGTAGCTTAAGGAACTTGTCGAGCAAGTTAATCCCTACCATAGAGTCAGCTTTACTGCCTCCCTTACGGGATCCACCTCCTCCTGTAGCGGCCAACTAAATGAGTCGACTATAGGTAAGTTAGTATGCTAAATGTTTGCTTAAGCATGGTCCACAACTAGGTTTGGCACAAATAATTCAGTTAAGCACCTATACAATCACATAAGCACATAGTTTTCACATTAACAAGCACTAAATCAAAAACACACGCACATAATTCCTATAGGTCACAAGTTGCCTCCTCTAATACCACTTCTGTAATGGCCCACCCGAATGGGGTCAGGCGCATCGCCACCGTGGATGTCCAACAAGAAATGCTTACAAGGCAATCTAAACTTCTTAACAACAATTAACTTGCTAATAGGTAATAGCAGCGGAAGCTCTCGTTGAAATCTCACTAAAGTTTGAAAGGATAATTCTAAAACATGCATTTACTTATATACTTCAACCAGATCCATAATTTTCTTACACATATGTAATCCTGAAAATCCATCCATACTTACATTTACTAAACGTAAGTCGTGACATAAACACATAACGGTGTCCACATTTCCAACTAGGTTCTTCAAAAGTGTTTCACAACTAGCTAGCTTTCTTAATGCTCTTACAATCACTTTTTGCTTCCAAAACCTAGAAAATAGTGAGGTCATGAGCTCCCTAAGCCCAGTGAATAACCCTTACCTTCCCCATTGTTAAACTTTGCACATTAAACGGTTAATACATAATCACACCGTACGCATCTCTTATGACATGTAGGCTGACATATCGTATATCATATCGAGGTGATAAGACAACATGCTTATACTTTAGAAATCGAAATGAAAGCAAATCTTTCATATCCAGCATGCTCCCAAACTTCATGAAACACACACAAGCATATATGTCATGGGGTAGCAATTAAAGTAACTTAGTCATATTCGTCCCATACCAGGTACGATTCAAGGGCAGTCGTTTTCATTTAAGTCCTTAAACAAACTTTGCGATTAGTCTATTCACTAAACTAACCATGGTTGTCCCATACCAACCATGTCCTTTGGGCTCCTGCTCCTCATTAAAGTCCAAAGGAAAGCAAAGCCTACTAAATCAAGCTAATGGCCCGCCCATAACCATACTTGATGCACAAATAAAGCATATCCCATTCAAAAGTCCACATATGTGCTTTAAACACACAATCCATTTCTTACAAAACCAAATCCAAATTCCGAATCCAAGCTGAAACTAATTTCATAACATATCCAAAGTCTGAATCTGAGCCAAATCAAATTTCATAACAAATCACATGTTCTTAACTGAATGCAAATCATTTTGGTTTAGGGGAAATCAACTCATGACTCTTACAAAGAACCATCACAACATAAGGGTGATAAACACATCCTGGTGGCCCAGCTATGGCTCATTCATTTGGTATCAAGCAATGTTGGATTAGTCGCAACTCATTCATGTGGTACCGACCAGACACGCATGCTCTAAAGGATGCGAACTGCCCACAACACAACCATAGAATCACATTCATATCATAGTGTGTTTATGCCGAAACCTTTTTCACTAGGGATCCACATGGCTCACATAAGACATAAGGGCGGCATTCATATCCCAAGGGATTTGTTAGAACCTCTCCCACTAGGCAATCGGAACATAACGACAGTCGCTACTATGGCCATAACTCTAGAACGTCATGTAATAGCCTCAGTCAAGACATGTACATTTTTCCCTAAAAACATAACTTAATAAAATTGTATAACCCATATAATCGCATTTTTATTATTCAAAGAAGCTCGATTCCACAATTTTTAAGAAAACATAGTCAAAGAAGGATACAATTCCACCCAAAATAATTTTCACAATTTTCCCATAAACCACCAAAATGCATTATTATTTTAATGCCTATAACCATCACATCAATATACAACTTATGCATACGAACAAACCGTAATTACACTAAATATAATAATTTGACTCAAAAATTCATTACTCAGAGAATGCTCATCCAATATTTATGAAAGTTTACAACAAATTGACAAATAATATATAGATTCTAAGATAAAAATTTCAAGATTTTTCTCTGGGCTAGTAATTCCTAGAAATTGAAACAACAAGCCAAAATTATCAAAAATTTGAGAATTAAGCTCAGAAATTCATAACTTA
>JAKOGI010001350.1:107500-112500 GCA_029747015.1 Carnegiea gigantea
TAATCTAATCTCCCCCTAAAGGGGTTTGTCGAGGCTAGGATAAACCCTAATTGGCCCTTTCAAGAACCCAGCAAAAGGCCTCCTCCAAAACAAAAGAAAAACCCCATTTATAAAGGCTGAAAACCGCTTAAATCTCGATGACAGGTAGGGCACACGGTCGTGCTTCGAGGAGGCAAGGCTGTGCACCCAACCACTGGCAGAACGCACGGCCATGCACCAGCCTGTGCGCAGCTTCTAGTCCTGCAGCACGATTGTGCACTCCTGCATTCTACTTTGCTTGGCTCCTGGGGCTTGTCGGACCTTTATCCTTCCTCCAAATTCATTCCAAATCCTTCCTTTCTATCAAAATCAGATAATTTCTCCTGAAAGTTAGACAAACCACTTTATAAGCACAATATAAACTAAAGGAAGTGAATTTGACGCTTTCTCATCCAGATTCGATATAAAAACTATGAGAAAAATTGATCAAATAGGGGCTAAAACCAGGTCAAATAAAGGCCTATTAAATACCTCCACACCTACCTTTTGCTAGTCCTCAAGCAAAACGAAGATAAAAACTAATCTAGGAACCTAACTCACTGTCGTAGGAGTTACGGTTGTATTCAACATATGCAACAAGCCCTTTAAACCACTTGATTCCCTCAAGTGGACGAGTGAGGTCTCGTGACGGTTTACAGAAGATATACCCACAAAATCTTGAAAAAGAAAAGGATAAAAATAAAAAGAGAAAGAAAAATAGAAAATCTTTTTGGGTTTACAAACAAAACACAGAAATGTATGAGAGAGAAAGTTGTTCAAGTTCTAACCAACCAAATCACCCTTGTAACAAAGATATTAGCCCGCACATGGACATAATGTACACATCAGGGCTCTCTATCCCCATAGATGACATCAAAGTACTAACTTTTTACCCTACTATACATCAAAACTTTGAATCAATTCCAGTGCTTGATGTGCAAGTGTATCATCATCTTAGGACTTAAGCTTACTAGAATCGACTCAATCCCACTTGACTGACGCAAACTACATTATTGACTTATTAACACAGAAAGCAAGCTTTTCCAGTCGTAGTATTGCCTCAAAGGATAACACTCAGTAGTAGTATTGCCTCAAAGGGTAACGCCCAACAGTACATGCCTCAAAAGGATACTTGTCATTCCAAATTTTTTTTCTTTTCCTTTTCTCTGTTTCTTTCTTCATTTTTTTCTTTTTTTTAAAAAACGCAAACAAATCAAGACAAGTGGAAGAGTCAATCATGAAAGACTAAGACCCTAGACTAGTGATGGTGGTATAGATAAGGATTGGATTACACATTAATAATGAACAATTGGGGTTAGAATTAGGGCCTAGAATGACACATTGAGGATGAAGATTTATCATGCACATCATGCCTATATACAAGCTAATAGTCAAGGTAGAGAGGATATAAGCTGATCAGAATAGTATGAAGCTTCCCCAAAGCCAAAAAGAAAAACTATACAAAAGTGAAAACTTTTCACAAAAATATTCACAAAAGGGTATATGACTTTCCATCCCCACACCTAAATTTCACAATGTCCTCATCAGGAGCCGAGGAGTTACTACCACCACAAAAACACACAAAAACAAAGAAAACAAAATCACAAGCACAAATCACACAACACAAGGACACACAAAAAAAGAAAACAAAGCAAAAAGATTATCATAGCCATCAGTTGGCTCAACAACATCCCAAATTTCACTTCAAAGCTGATCATCAACACAAACACAACCTAATATCCACAACTAAACAGAAAGGAAAAGCAAAAAAATAAAAAGAAGGGAGAAGAGTTAGAATGACTATACCAGGTCGGGCACTGAATGTACCCAAACTATGCCACATAAGCTTAAGGAGCATCAGCCACTCTTTGTCTCTCAAGACTCAGGCTGTCAACTCGGATGCCGTCAAAGCTTGCAAGAGCTTATCAAATGCCTAAGCGTGCAACTCAGATGAATGTGAATAGGAGCACTTAAACATAAATTTTGAAATAATGGTAAGTGCTCGTCTAAATTTATCAAATGCCTTGGAAAAGTCAGTAGAATAATTGAATGAATTTTTCTAGGCATGTTCTCTAGATACAGACTATAAGGATTAAGGGAGGGGTTATACCCTCTAAAGGTGCCTAGAATCTCAGAATAGTTAACCTTATTCCTCTCAAGCACAACATGAGAATCAACAAGTGGTCAATCGTGACACTAAAGGGAATGGGAGGGTAGTGAACATGAAAGAGAAGTATGAAAAATGTCGAGGGGATCGAGGAACACATGGTCATCATGATCAGGACTAGGGAAAAACTATAAACACAACATCTACACTAGGCCTCCCAACAAGAGTCTCATTAGGATCATGCCCCTCAATAGCTATATCGTTGGACTCGTAATAGGAATCATCCTTATCAATACTGACATCAACACTAAAAATCTCAGCCATCCTGAACCCCGTCGACTGAGTTAAAGGATAAGGTGGATTAGGAAAGGTCATGAGAGATGCAGTGTTGTTCCTCTGGGTGTTAGGTGAGGATGGAGCAACAGGGGGCAAAGCAGTTGAGGGAAGGTCAAATACTTCCTCTAGTCCAGACTCTAGAGTAGAAAAAGACTCACCATCATCACACAAGTTGCCATCAGATGTAAGGGAACAAAACCTAGGGTCAGTCTCATGTGATAGGTCATGCTCCCGTATAAAATTAGTAAACTTGAGTTATTGCTCATTCATTGTCTCAATCATGCTGGACAGTTTAGAAAAACTATCATCAGAAATATCACAAGGACAAGAATTACTGATGTGATCAGAATAATGACAAATTTCACACACAGGAGGGATATAATTAGGGACGTAAGGGGGTGGGATGTAAGAATTAGAATAACTAGTTTCAAATTTATAAGTATCTCAAGCCAACCAATCAAGGAAATCACATGCTTCATTAGCATCTTTAGCACAAAACCCCAATACTCTAAAAGAGCACGGGTCTCACAATTCACACCCTTATAGGCTGTATTTAAAATTTTCCACTTCTCCAAATAATAACCACAATGAGCAAGAAAAGCATATAGTCTATCAGAGTATCTCCAAAACAATTCATACTCATACTGAGGGAAGTAGGAAGATGACATTTTTTTTAAAATTTGTTTTTTGGTTTTTTTTTTCCAAAATAAAAGCTTAGTCTCGAATGCCCAAGTAAGCTCTAATATTGAAAAACGTCAACTCCCTAACAACGGTGCCAAAAATTTGTTAGGTAAGTTTTAATATTTATAAACCCCAACAAAAACTTGTTAGGTACGTTTTAATATTTATAAACCCCAAATGCAATGTGCATCGTTGAGTACTCAGGGTGTCATCTGTAGGGAGTTATGTTTCCAAGTACCAGAACTAAATAAAGCGTCTCAACTTAGGCAAAACAAATAGGGATAGAAAATAGAACTAAACTACTAAAATAAGAACAAAGACTTCGATTATGATTAAACCTGAGATAAACCAACAAATCAAGCCAAACCCTAACCTTCCAAAGTTATGCTAGGATTCAAAGTTGATCGGTTGCACCATTAGGGCTCACCTAAGCCTTCTCTCAAGGGTTGAAGGCTAGTTTAATTGTTCTAACCACCTATTTTCATAGGATTAACCCAATTAAACTACAAAAGTAGCAACCATGGATCTAACAAGGACTCAAACTATTTTTATGTCCAAATGCTAGTTATTCTCTCTACCCACACTAGACAATTAACCTCACCTTTCAACATAAATCAATTGTCCCAAAACACGGATGGAAGCTCTTTCAACCATTTCATCGAACACTTGGTGGGCGCGAGGAAAATCTCTAAATTTTAGCATAAATAAGTTAGGTCAAGGCCTAAACAAGAATCAATTGACCATATCAAGAACAAATCACAACTAAAGATCAAAGCTTTAATTCACAAACAAACATTGAAATCAAAGCAAAACAATAATCTATGGAACTAGCAAATAAATTAAAAAGCACAAAAATAAAAAGAAAAGGAAAAGAAGAAATTACTCTTCAATTGCGAATCCAAAATCTTCTACAATGTATACAAGAACTAACCAAATCTAATCTCCCCATAAAGGGGTTTGTGGAGGTTAGGATAAACCATAATTGGGCCTCCCAAGAACCTAACAAAAGGCCTCGTCCAAAAGGAAAGACAAAGCCCTTTTATAAAGGCTGAAAACCACTTAAATCCCCACGACAGGTAGGACGCACGGTCGTACTTCGAGGACGCACGGTCGTGCACCCACGCACTGGAAGGACACACGGCTGTGCACCATCCTGTGCGCAGCTTCTGGTCCGGCAGCAGAGTTGTACACTACCGCAGCACAGTTGTGCACTCCTACGTTTTGCTTTGCCTGGCTCCTGGGGCTTGTCGGACCTTCATCATTCCACCAAATCCGTTCCAAAGCCTTCTCTACAACCAAAATCAGACAATTTCTCCTGGTAGTTAGACAAACCACTTTACAAGCACAACATAAATCAAAAAAAGTGAATTTGGCCCTTTCTCATCTAGATTAGACATAAAAACCATGAGAAAAAGTGACCAAATAGGGGCTAAAATCAGATCGAATAAAGGTCTATCAGTATATGCATATGTGTACATGTGTATATATATATGTACACACACACACGCATATATATATATAATATATATATTATATATATATATATATATATATATATATATATATATATATATATATATATATATATATATATATATATATATATATATATATGTATATATACATATATATACATATATATATATATATATATATATTATATATATATATATATATATATATATATATATATATATATATATACACACACAAATATGTATGTATGTATGTGCGTATGTATGCATGCATGTGTGTTTGTGTCTGCGTGTGCTTGTTCTTGCGTGTGTTTGTGCAAGCGTGCGTGTGTGTGTACAAATAAATATACATACATACATACATACATATACATATAAATATA
>JAKOGI010001350.1:117500-254303 GCA_029747015.1 Carnegiea gigantea
CGGCTGGGGGGAAAAAAATCAACAGGTATTCTTTTCCCCTTTTCTTCTTCCTCCGATCCTATTCAATCAGTAGTGACTAGGAGTCATAAAAATAAAAAAACCTGAATTGTTTTTTTTTTTCCCGGTCAATGTTAGAACATACTCCTCGATTCTAAAAGTAAGTTAAATACTTCTTAGTTTAATTGAGTTACTTTTATTTATTTATGTTCATTTATATTAATTGATGATGTGGTTTCTCTAAAAATGACTTGGCCGGATTAGGAAAAACAAAGTTACATAAGCACTCTGTTTTTTAATATCCGAAGCAACAACAAAGGGTAGTACCATCATTACAACACCACGAGAGAGGGTGAAATCAAACTTGATCTTGATATCTAATATACCCAAAGCTTTACTATTAACCATTAAGTTAATACCTGATTGGCTAAATAAGTGCATTTTTCCATGTATACTGGTTAAATGATTTGTCCAAAAAAATTATAGTCTATTTTCCTAAATTATTTTCTAAAATGAAATATTGGAATAAAGAAACTTCATTGCAAGGTAGTGATGTTATATTCAAAATGCGGAATTAAACCCAAACAATTTGATGAATTTATATCATAACCATTGAATTTTTCTAATTTAATTTATAAATTCATGATTTCTTACATGAGTTTAGAAAACATTAAATTATCGTGCGGACATACAGATCATTCATTCTCCCGTTTTTGTTTTTACAATTACTTTATAGAGTGCTTGAAACAAATTAAATTGCATTCCTAGTTACCTGGAATTAACCAAGCACATCACAGTCTCTAATCACCAAGTGTCTTCCATTTTTATTTTTCTTACTTCTTTAAATTTTTCCCCCTTTCCTGAAAAATTATTGAACACTCTAGAGTTCTGCTTCTATATTAACTTGAACCCCTCTGTCCTTTCTATATATATGCATTATATTGATCTTGTGCTTTACATGTCCAAAATGATCTGATTTGGGTGTATGTATAATTTGTATTCAAAAAATCATATTAAGAATAGGACTAAAGGAGTTACATTAAAACATATAATTTTTTTTAAAGTTCGATTTGTGCATTACATTATCAATACACCAAGCTTATGAGATTGAAACTAAACAGTTCAATATACATGTATGTTTTGTCGATCTATCTTTATTAAAAAGGAAGCGTGAAAAACTTTGCTTTATTCAATCATGAGATCTTGGGAAAGGAGGTGGTGCAACAAGGCAAATCTAAGATAATATTTAATTTGGTTGTTTTTTAAAAATTGAAAACATTTGCATATAAGTATATAACACAATATAAATTAAATGAGCTACATTATCTCCCACAAGCCATGTCAATTTTTTCAATATGCCATATCATCAATTATGAAAAGAAAAAATGGAATAATGAAATTAATGAACATTTGCCTCATTTTTAAACTTGAGGGGTGTCTAACCCCTGGTAATAAATTTAGGGGCATTACATACTTGAAATTCGTAGTGACCAGTAATAACTCATTTGTCATTGTCGTAGCACAGTAACTACAATGGATACGTACAAAGTGTTGCTAAAACTAATAAATGACTTTACGAACTAGAGACCCATTAGTAACGTGATGGTGTCAATAAATTGAAGTTGTTAGAGTACAAAATTGAAAATAGATCTTCAATTAGCAATCTAAATTCTTGATTGGGATAATTTTTAAATATAATATTATTTTTAAGCAAAAGAGTCATATCCGAATCTTAACAGTCCCAAAATATTGTGATGGATTCATTTTAACTTTCATCATTCAAACCTTCCTATTTTCATAAGTGACATCTATCATCTTATTCTGCCATGTCATGTTAATATAGATTTTGGTATCCATTTTGTTTGTGCATTTGCAGTGATTGATATTATATTATTCAGGAAAAGAATGGGTTCCTTTACATTCACCATAATAAAAGGTCTAAATAGAGACCAAAAATAAAGACAGATCGTAATCCATCTCCAATAGTGATGGATATAGCGATAGAAAAAAGGCGTACTTTTTCTGATACCAAAAGATGAATTTAGCGACCGAAATGTATTCTGTTGGCAAATTTGTGTAAATAGAGATGGAGAATCCATCACCTATCAATTTTTTACAACAAAGGGACGGAATTTCCGGCGATAGGTATTAAAAATAATTTTTAACAGGTGGTGATAGATTTTCCATCGTCGGTCTGTCACTGGGTGTCATTTAAGAACTAGATATGGATCTGCGTTTTTCATTTCGCGAGTTGGTTTACAGTAAGGAGAGCGAGAGTGAGACCATGGGCGGTGCTGTCGTACCCCGCCATCTCCCCGCTGGAGCTCAATGCTGTAGTATCCCGCCTTAGCTCGCCGCCTGCATTGCTTGCCTGTGTCAACCACCACTGCTTCCGCATAGTGCTTTCTCTTTCCTCTTCAAATCCATGTTTGTCTAATTTCTCCCACATTTCTTTTAGCTTTTAATTTTCTTAAAATTTATAAAATTAAAGTGTTGAATCTTCAATGTTAGTTCATATTTATGTTGAGTTTTGAAATTGGTATGAAATAATTGCTCAAATCTAGTTCCTTTTCTCCCTCAATACATTCTAGGGTTTAGATTTTGGTAGTTTTGAAAGGTGCATGATTGGTTAGAATTGGGTGCTTAAGTTTGAATCTAGTTTTAGTTGTGAAATTTGGAAGAGTAGAAATATATTTGTAGAGATGTTTATGTGTAGAAATGTGTAAAATTGTTGTAATTTATATTTTAATGGTGAAATTGTGTGAGTAGAAGAAAATAATTATTGTTAATTGGTATGCTTTAAAAGTGATAATGGTTGATATTGTATGATGTATTTATATGAGATTATTAGCATAAACTTGTTTAAAACGTGGCTTGCGTGGAAATATGACATAAAACTTTTGTTTGTACTTAGGAGTAAATAATTAGAAATGGATTTTTGGTAAATGCAATTGTGAGTATTTAGGTTATTAATATAAAAACTTGTGATTAGTAGAACATGATAACTAACAAATTATTCATGCACGTTAGTGTATATAGTTGTATATTTATTTATATATCCTATGGAATGCAAATTAGAACCTGATATATATTTCAGTTCATCTACTTATATTTTTGCAGATATTGTTAATGTTACATTTCACAATTATAATACATGCTGTTATGTTTAACAATTATAATATACATAACAGTTGTTAATGTTTGACAATTATAAGTATTATAAATTAAAATTAAAGAGTAATCCAATAACTTACTTAAATATTGTTGTTTGAGCAAAATATAAATGACTATTCACATTGGTGTTGAATGCATATAATAAATTATTACTTGATCGTAATGAGTATACATAAGAATTTCTAAGTGTAGCTAATCAATTTGATCAATTTTGATGAATGCCGATGTGCTAAATGCAAAAACAGAGTGTATCTAATAATCTTGCATGACAATTGTGCAACCTATGAATGATGTAATCCCTACATAATTTATGGATGAAAGTGCACCAATGGAAGAGGTTAATGATCATGTGCGTCTCCCATTCATCCAAGTAAATCATGGCATAGGTGATGAAGAAGAGGATAAGTGTGATGAAGGGTATGAGTAGGATAAAGAGGATGAAATAGATGAAGTAGAAGATGAGAATTTAGATGATGATGATGACGATGATGATGATGAGAATGAGGATGGGAATGAGGATAACAATGAAGATAATGGCGACAAACAGATGGTTATAAACTGTTATGTATTTCCTTAGTTAAGTTTATGACATTTGGTTGTTAAGTTACTATTAGTATGTGTTGTCAAACCTGCTTTCATGATGACCACATGAATCGGTAATATTCTCTATTAGTATGTTGTTTGAATAAACTATTGATATATACTATCATTATTTAACTATTGTTATTTGCGCCTGTATTTGTTGTCGCATATTTCATCAGTGGATTCAAGTAGTTGTTGAGGTAAGTCCCCTACTCGAAGTCGAGGAAGAGGGTAAAAAGGGCTCCAATTCTAATCCCAATGCTATGGACATTGATCTACCCCCCTGGACACCTCATGCTATGCCTACATTTCACATAGGAGCAACCATGATTGCTTACACTCTGGGTGTTTCAAAAACAATTCCTATCCCTAATCAATGTTGAACAAGTCCTATGGAGTCTTTCCTTCAGTCTAATCCATATATCCCTAGCCAAATTTTAATGTACCAACAATTTGGATGTAAGATTCAAAATCATACCCTCACTACCAACACTACAACCCCTAACCCTAACACTGCGCATATCCTTGTTGACTTATCTCTAGCCAGTCCCAATAAGACATTGGAACTAGAGATAGTGAAGCACATTATAGTGATGGAAGCACTCGAACCAATACATATATTGTGCTAGATGACAACAGGTGAGTCAGATAGATTTATTCATTTCTAACTTGAATTATTTTATGTCATGTGGCTAAAATTAGATGTGGTTTTTTTTGGTAAATAAGTTTTACCAAATGGTGGTGCTGTTAAAAGGATTTCCACTATTTTTCAAGGCAAGTATGATGAAGCTTGGCCTATTTGGTGTAAAGTTCCTAAATCTATTCGAGATTTATGGCTTGGAGAGTTCAAGGTAACTAAAAGTAACTATTAATTATGACTTTCTGTGTACCTTATCTACTTTATACACTTTGATGTAATTATTGTGTTTTAAATTGTACAAGTGGTTCAATTAGGATCCTCTGCTTGATGTCGAAATTGCAAAGAATTTTGAAAATAGAGGCAATGTATGTCTTAGGGACTTTTTTGGCAAAACAAGGAAGTTCAACAAGAAGCTTATATGGCTCCATAAAGATCATCTGTCCACCCATGCGGCTCATTCCTTATGCATGAGCATAGGGGACGTTTGGTAAATAGCTTTAACTCTTCCAACTATTTTTACTTATTTGTTTGAGCTAGGTTTGAATAGAGAAGTATTAGGATGTGTAACTCTCCCACAATGGATTTCATCCTTCCAAATGGATATGTGCGGTGTTTTATTTGTTTTTGACATTTTTTTCACGTATAGAGGAAATAACTTGGGGCAGATCCCACAATTGTTGAGCTGTTCACTCACACTCCAAATTGCATGGCAAAGAATATGATTCTTAGGTTGATAAGAAATCACAACAAATATATGTAAGTTGAGTCTTGATTGTTAGTAAATGATTCAATCTTAATTCATATAATCTCATAAAGTATAATATATTTAATTTATCAGCAATGTTGTGATATTGTAGGAATCTTTTGAGCAAGATTTTCAAAATATCATTAACTATCAAGGGTCATTCGATAGCAATTCTCAAGATCCATCTCAATTATTTTCAAATTCAAATGAGTTGTGTGTAAAGGTCGATTTGAAAAAAAAGGTTGTATTTACAACATTGGAGATGAGATCATCAACATTAGGGTTTTCTCTAACTTCAATACCTCTCAATGAGCAATTAAAGTGATCTTTTTTTATCCTTGAGTAATTGTAATTGCAGTTGAGTACAATTGAACTTCAAGCTATGTTTAGTTATTGTTACTAATTTATAGTTCATAAAAATATTTTTTTAGGAGGTGGAAGTTATGTCCCGTCCCAAGATAAGTTGAATGATATAAGGTGTGCGGTAACAACTTGAGGGGCTGAGAGCACTTCGTTAGCAGAAAACTATCATATGCTTATGGAAACATTTAAGCCATTAGAGGCATCCAGTCAAATGCTAACCCAAAGTACCAAGGAACCGAAGGAGGAAATGCTTAGGGAGCAAATGCGATTGAACCAACAAATGTTGAGCATGAATTAATAATGCAAGCCTCTTTTCAATTGTAGCAAGCTTTTGACTCTGGGTCGCAGCAGCCTTTTATTAATCTTTAACAAAATGATGAAGATGAAAATGAGGATGAGGATGAGGATGAAGAAAATGATAATACTACACTTTAAGATGATTCCTATGTTCCTTGGTTCTCCTCCCTATTCTATATATGTGTACATTTACTTTGCTTGAGAACAATAGTCAAAAGGTGTGGTTGAAAACTAACCTTTGCAGGAATTGTTTCTGCAAATTTGTGACTTAAGTTGTGATGAATCACTTGAATACTATTTGGTTTGTATGAGATATTTTTACATTTATGTGGCTTGGCAGTTGTTAAAAACACTCTTTCAAGAATTCAATGGTTGAAATTGTTGTTTGTAGTTCTTCAAAAGATACATTGGTTGAAAGTACTCTTTGTATTTGTGTGTAAGGAAGGTATTGCAATAAGGGATAGTCTACAAATTATAAGTTTTTTAAATTAAAAAAATTGAGGCAGCAACGAATTAGCAATGAAATATCTATAGCTAATCATTTATAATTTGTTTTTTAAAAAATTGGAAATTAGCGACAGAAAGTTCGTTCCAGTGCCGAACCATCTGTGCACAATGGCGGATCATAAATTCCGTTGCTAATTTTCACCGCCAACCATGCCCGCTTCACTTGGCCTTCCGTAAGGCTGGCAAAAATCTGTCCGATCTGATTACCCGAATTTGTTCGACCTGAAAAAGACCGGGTACGGTTACCAAATTTATGTCTGAATTTTAAATTCGGACAACTGGTCATGTCCGAATTTAAATCCGTGTCGGGTTCGGGTTGTCCGGATTTTTGAACTATTTCGGATTCGGACAAATTCGGACAGTCGGACAACCGGGTTCGAAAATCGGACAACCACGTTTATATGTAATTTTAGTCCAAATTCTTTAGAAAATTTTAAAAAAATAAATTCGGACAACTGGGTTCGGACATTAAAAAATCAGGTTCGGGTTCGGTCACACAAAATTTCGGTCAGAATGTCCTAAAATCATATCACAAATTCGGACATTTGGACAACCAGGTCCAGACATCGGACATTCGGGTTTAGGTCCGGGTCTAGTCAAAGTGTCCGATTTATAATCCGAACAGGATCCGCGCATGAAGTTTTTATCCGAATGTCCGATTTGTCTGGACCCGAATTGACCCGGACCCGAATTTTTGCCGGCCCTAGCCTTCCGTCACTACCTGGTGACAGAATTCTCCATTTTCATCGCTAGGTTTTTAACAATGATCGTTTTAGCAATGGACGTGTTCTATCATCTAATCTGTCACTGATTTAAAATTCTGCCGTTGTTTATACTTTTTATATCAGTATTTCCATTGCTATTTCGGCTTTTTTTGTACTGATCATACTTTAAATTCAAAGGATGTTGTGCCACGAACTAACATATGAGAATATAAAATAATTCCTATGTATAGCTTAAGTCATTAGGTTAAACTTTTTGTTGAAATAATTTTTAAATAAATGTCTTGATTTATAATAAAAATCAACATCCTATATATATGATCTGTCACATGTATTTCTCATTGTAATTGTCAAATACTCCATCGGCTTGGCTAAAGTTGTCAAATTTTGGAATTCGAAAAAAATAAGGAAATAAAACTTATGTCCATGTTTTTCACATAGTAATTTACCTTGGAAATGATAATTTTTTTAGCACTGATCAGATTACATACTCTTGTTATTTTCACATATCAAATTTAAACTAGTGAGACTTTAATAATCAGATAGATAGTTTTAAGCGACAATTATATTTACGATGCTATTTTGATAAGTATTTAGGACACTCCAGAAGGAAATATTTATTAAGGACACTCTGGAAGGAAATATTCGACAAATTTATTCATTCGGTAGTAGACTATTCTTAACATAAAAGTGAGTGAAACTATATGCTTAAGGAAATTGTCATTGGCCTAATTGGTTCATCTATTAATTAGTATTAAGTGTTAGGTTTTTTAAGGTAATATTTCCCTAAAGTCTTCTAAATGAAAATTAGTCTTCATACTTTTGTACCAGCTTCTTCATGTTCTATTTTACAAGGTACTTGATTTTAGTTATCCTTTTATATTTTATTATTCATCTTGATGTGATATAAAACATTATAGTCACATATGTATTTTTACAACCCTTACCAAGTGTAATGTATAATACTTGCACAATGTATGTGTAAAATGTGAGTGTTGTGTTAGTAATATTCGCAATATGAGTCATGTGTCTAAATTATAATCCAACCCCATATTGTAAGAGCTTATGATCCTTTAATTCTAGATGATAATCTTTCGTGAAACTGTCTTATGCCAAATCGACTATTAGAAGATTTTCTTTTTTTTAACTGATGAATGCCATTAATTAACAGCCTAACTGCTCCATCGAGGAAACAAAAAACAATGATCTAGATTCGATAAATTAGTCCTGCCGCAAATTTAAGAAGTCGTATCGTTATGTTGCAGAGATGAAACTAGAATTTCCTAGCTATCAAGTAATTGTTGCATAAAATTAAGCTGACCTAGTGTTAGGGGAAGCGCAAACAATGATGGTATAATCAGGGGAGCCCCTACCATAAAGGTGTTGCTCGTCATCATAAGCTTAACTCTAAGTGTGTTGGCACAGTTTCTTAAACATTGCCGAGTAGTTAGATGGCTTATTCATGGTAAGCGATCTGTATTCACCGCTACAACAACACTAAGGGGAGTTGAAAGCATCGCAGATGCTGATGCATGCAATTGCGTACTGGCTGTAAGCTTCCTCATCGCTCATGACTCGAAAGTCTAACAGGTAAGAGTGATTGAGATCAATGACACAGCCAGTTATAAAGCAGTTGGCCCCACCAGTTCCTCAGTGATTGGTTCATTTTAATTTTTATTATTAAACCCTCCCTATTGTCATAGTGATATTTATCATCTTATTATGCCATGTGATGTTAATATGTATTCCACTTTGTTTGTGTATTTAGAATAATTAATATTATATTATTGGAGAAAGTAATGGATTTCTATATTGAATTCATACTTCAAATTCAAAGAATGTTTGTGTGATGATTTAACATATCAGAGTATTTAGTTTTAGTCATTAAGTTGAAATGATTCTTAAACAAAGGCCTTGATTTAGTAATTAACATTAGGATCCTAGATATATTAGTTTAACAACGTCCACTCGGAACCTCTAAGTGAAGTGCCCCACGAATAGCTAGACTTTCCACTAGGCGTGCCTACTTATTTTAGAATATTATTTGGAGTGAAAGAGAGAAAATATGTGTGCTGGAGTTAGCCTAGGGGCATGACTGCATTCCCAACCTAAGAACAAGTCTGTGCTCCTAGCCCAGGAATAGGCTTGTGTTCCAACTCTTCCACAATTCGAAATCAATTTTTTTTTAAATAATGAAGGACAGGCAACAAGTTTTATTTGAAAAACAAACACATCCCAATTTTGAATTTATTCAATCACTAAATTACTTCTTCCTTTTCGGATTTATCGTAGGTGATGCTTGATCACCTATTCCTGCAATTGTAATCTTTATTGAAAAAAAAAAAAAATCACCTTGCTATGGAATATCTTCAAAGATGTGATAAATCGCTTAACTGTCTGTCTTTCTGACAATAAAGTTCAGAGTCGTTCGGGGTGAAGAGACTGATGTTAGGTGAGCAATTGATATTCTCTTGTATGAGGGCCGCAAGAATATCACTTTCCTAACTAGTCCCTAAACTAAAGGAACAATCGATGAGACATAAATCTGGTTAGAAAAGGTTTTTGAAAGATTTTGAATAATCCTTAATGTAGGGATCATGTAACTCTGTTGTTTAGAACCAAAAGATCTAAATTTGGGGGCGAAGCTACAGCATCATGATAGAGTGCTATTAAGTTACTACAAGCGTGTGGTATAGTGGTAACTAGCAATTGGCAAGCGCGAGTCAGATCTGCAGAGAACTTGCTTTCAATTATTAGAACTAATTAAACCTCTCAATCTTGGCAAATCAAACTGAGAGACAGAAGTAGCAACTAAAGTTACAACAACAATTGGGCTGAGTATTAGGAATAAGATAATTAAAACACTTAGTTTGAAATTATCAATATAATTATGCTAAAGAATCAATTACTAACCTCAATTAACTTGCTCAAGCATGCATCATGCATGGATAGGTTGACAATTACGTCCACCCCCTCCCTCTTTCAAGAGTCGAAGATTAAATTTTGCCCTTAGGTTTGTAGTTTTCTAGGAGGAAATTATTTGCTTGAGGAAAGCCTTAAAGAACGCAACCAATGCATAAAAATAATTGAGCTCATTACTTTGTGACCAATCTCTAGCTCTATCGTTCATAGATAATGGGAAAAGCCTTAGTTAAATAGCATCACTAGGAACCCTATTAAGCTTGATGGCATCGCATTTCTCAAGGTAATTGCAAATACATGCACTAGGATTTTCTGTGGGGTGTCTGCCAAATGCATCGTATGCCACAAAAGTTTTAAAGGCAGGTTGAAGCCAAAAGTTATTAGCTTCCACCGCCTGCCTCACAATGGAAGAGTCAACCCCTATAGCTTTCGGCATAGCACAGTCACGGAGCATCAAGCTCTCTTCTTCTCTCGAGATCCTTGTCTCTTTCTTCTTGCTTCTCTGCCTCGCTTTTGTGTTGTTCCTTCAATCTCAAGGTCAAAAGGAACAAGGTTCTAATTGTCCTAGCTCCTCCTGCACGTAGAAAGCAAAAATTACATGCACCATAAGTAGTATCAAGTAAGAGTAAAAGAAGAATCTAAACATTTAAAAAAAAAACCAAACGAAGTACCTAGTCTAGAATGTTCTAATTAGTACTGATAATGGAAGGAATGCATTCCCTGACAATGGTGCCAAAAGCTTGTTGTGTTAAATTACCACAATCACACGATGTAGCTGTAGCTAAGAACCGGCAAGTATGAGTTGAATCCTAAGTGAACTTGCATTCAATTACCAAAACTATTTGACCACTCAATCTAGACAAATCAAATCGAGATGTAGAACTAACTACTAAAGGTATGATAACAATTAAAACTGAGAATAAGGGTTCAGATAATTAAAACACTCAGTTTGGAACTGATGGCGCAACTGCATAAGTGAATTATTTACTAACCCATCAAACTTATTCAAGCAAGGATTATGATGGAGAGATTGAAAATTAAGCTCATTCCCCCTCCCGCTCTTTAAAGGTTCAAAAACTAATCCTACAACTACAAACATCTATTTTCATGGGACTAAAACTCAAAGGATTATAAGATAAATAACATCAAATCCCAATTATTCGTATATTAAAATCCTAATTGTCTACTAATCATTAGAGCTAAAAGTTTCATCTTTCAATTCCCCTAGACTTAAATAAAAATTAGATGAACAATCTTTCAAGAAATTCATCTAACATGTAGTGAACAAAGTAAAATTCAATAAAATAAACATAAAGAAAGTATGATTAGGGGTAATTCATGGTTTGTTGGAAATAATCAGGGTCAATAACCCAAGATGAGAGACTTAACCAATAAAAATGATTAAATCACCATACGATTATCACAATTCATCATTCAATCAACTACGAAAAACATACAAAAATAACAGTAAAGAGAGAGAGATTTAAAAAAGGAATGTATGAATTGCAAATATGACTGGGTGCAAATCTTGCATCCACAAACAATAATCTTCAAAATAAAGTTAATTAACCTTCTATAAAATGTTCTAACTCTAAGTAAAGCCTAAATTAAGAATGCATGAATGATGACCCCTACTAATCTAATCCCTGAGGGCTATTGATTGTAATTATTTGCCGACAAAACTAGGGCACGGTCATGTCCACCACCACTGATGGCTATGCTGAGGTTTGTTAGATCAAAAGACAGGGCATAGCCCATGGTAAATAGTACCGATTGCGATGGAGCCCACTTAAAATATGCTAGTGGCTTCAACGAAATGGGTATGGGCATGGCACTGGCCACTGGTGCTAGTATTAAGCCGTTATTAATTCAGGTGTTGTTTTTGGTAATTAGCATTGCTCAACATGGTTCCTTCTTCCTAACTTCTTTGATATTTTTATCAACTTATCCTGGCTCTCCTAAGCTTACATCCTCATGATTCATTGTCAAATGTCTAAATTAACACCAAAATGCCTACAAATCAAGAAATTAGCCAAATTAAGTAAACACACAAAGAATGAGCGAAATACCTAATTCAAAGACAAATATGAGATTAACAACTAGGGAATGAGGTGAAGATGAGAGAGGAAAGTGAGTAACAATAGGTGTAAATAGCTCTCCTATGTTTATTTGTTACTTGTTCCCAAGCCAAACTACATGACCGATCAGCAGAGAGAAGTGAACCTCTAATCACGCCCTTCTCAGGCAATACACTAATTGTGAATCAATTCAAACACATTCATGCATCAAAGTTAGCCATGACAAAATGTCAAAAATATTTTTCAATAAAACACATACAACACCATCAAGTTGTTAAAAATATTTTCAATAAAACACACATACCACCATCTATAAATCATACCACCTAAATGTAGCACACTAATCACCTTGTGTTGAATCACATAGCAAAACAAAGTTTCCCTGAACAAGTGGTGAGCAGGTGTGACTAGTAAAACCTCACTTTAGGAACAAGTGGAACTCTCTGCTCAATGTGTTCAAAACATAAGGAACATAGGTGCTCTTAATACTTAATCCAATCATACAAACTACCTTAATCTTAATAAGGTTCTCAATTCTCTACCACTTAAGGCAAGAATGCAAAATGTCAATCATGAGGACTTTTAGATAGTTGTAAATGGGCAAAGATAAAGGGTGAGAAAGAGAATCAATTTTGGAAAAGTGGAGCTAATAGCCAAAAGTTAGAGTGCAAGAACATTTCAACATCATAAAGAGCCAAAACTCTAACTTCGCACATCAATTATGAAACAAACACAAATTCCATAAAAGAACCATAAGGGAAGGAGTTGATATGTAACTTTTTAATCATCGCTTTATTCACAACATCTTTTTCTTCTTTATTTTCTTTTTTTTAGTTTTCTCCTCTTTAATCTTTTGGAAACAAAACCAAGATTCTTGTAAATGGCATGAGAAATACAAACTCTCAACTTGCAACCTTTGTAACATAAATCACCATAAAAATGGCCAAATGATAAATCAATCCTTAAAACATGCCCAATTTAATACAGAAGTGTTGCTCCACTAGACTTTGACAAGGGTGTAGGAATTACGCATAGGCCAACAGTGTAGTAAATAAGGTTACAACAATGATTGAATCAAGGAACAAAGGGCTGATAAAGAGGGATAACATAAATCAATAGATGACTTTTAGGCTTGCTTGGTTATATAACTCAAAGAATGCTTCAATGATATCAACACATGCACATGCCAACTTTGACTTCAAAGAGAACGAAGCTAATTTCTATGGATGCAGCAATAGTGGAGTTACACATGAAAGGAATAATGAGAGTATATGCAATGAATAGTCTATAAAAGCCCTATAGTCTCATTAGTCAAATCTGCCATAGTAAATGCAAATAATTCCATGTTATGTCCAACTCATTAGGGTCAACCAAATCAATTGATATAAATCTCAAGGGCAATCATTATACAACACATGGTAAATCAATAAAAACTGGTGATATCAACACATCACATGAGGGATTTTTCAACAACTCATTTTCAAGGTTGTTTGAATTTTTGAAAATTTTTACCTTTTTTTCAAAAGCAAAAAATCTAACTAAGAAAGCAATAGAAACACATAGAGGATAATGAAGAGAAGGGAAACAATCTATTTGAGTGCCCAACTCGATCAGTTCTCCACTCCTCTTCTATTTGAGTGCCCAACTTGATCAGTTCTCCATTCCTTATCCAAATCAAACCTATATGCTCTAGCCTCCATGCTCTGGCTAATAAGAAATGCAATAATGGCCTCATAGGACTACATGAAATCCTTTCTATACGATGTAAATGCAAGAGATGTCATCCAATCCATATCCTAAAATCCATAAGTCCGCCCAAAGAGCTACAAGCTCAGGCCTCCATGCTCGAGATTTTCATTGTTTTCAATGTAAAGGACATACAAAGGACTTAGGGAAGAAACTTATAGCATAATGGGCAAAATGGAGGAGGAAGGGGAAGGTGAAGGGTGATAGTTAATGTCCTTTTTGTAGGGGAAAGCAACTAAATACTTAGGATGCCTTCCAAGAAGTATTTGTATTAAGTCCCTAGCTTAACCTTTACCTTAGAAGGTATATGTTTGGAATAGAGGAGGTGGACTAATTAAGCATCAAATGGTGGTATATCCACTACCTACCCAAGATGAATAGTAATGCCTCCTGAACTGGCCAGATTAGTGGAGGCGACTCAAAAAGGCACAAGATATCTTATGGGGCACCCTAACCTCATCAAACATACAAATCCGAGGAACAACAATAGGATCAATAAGAACTACAAGAGCTATAACAACTACAACAACTATAGGAACTGGGGTGCCCTTTGTGGAGGGAAACAGAAATCAATCCTCTTCCCACAAAGCTGAACAGAGATCCTACCTCTATGCATATCGATCGCTGCTCATGCAGTAGTTAGGAATGGTGTCCCGAAGATCTTAGGGATGTGGAGGCTCTCATCCACATCTATGAGTATGAAATCACATGAGGTGATGAACTTACCCTTCTGAATTGGATTATCCTCTGGAATACCTATAAAAGGCCCGATGGAGTGATATGCTCATTAAATAGTCATTTTAATAAATTTTAGGTCCTTCAATTGAAGCTTCTTGCAAAGAGAAAGAGGCATTAAGCTCACACTAGCCCTTAAATCACAACAATCTCTCTCAATCTACAGGCCTCTAGTAGAGCAAGGAATGGAGAAACTGCTAGGATCTTGCAACTTGATTACAACTTTATCTGAACAACTGTGCTGCATACCTTTTCCATAGAAACCACTGAGTCCTCTCCAAGCTTCTCTTTCTTAGAAAAAAATCTTCCTTAAAAATTTTAGGTAAAAGGGTGCTCCTTTAACAACCTCCAAGAAAGGAATATTGAAATAAATCCTTTTAAGTGCATACAATAATCTAACAAACCTGGGCTAAAGGTTAGATAATGTCAATCTCTAAAGAAATGAAATAGGTGGATGATAAGGTCTAACTGGAGGTGATTGAATGCCTTCTTCTTCGAACTTTGGCTCTCTTCTAATTTCAGTCCCTTATTCGGGTAAAAACAGGAACTAAAACTGTCTCCTAAATAACCATCATAGGGTTCTCCACTAACTCCTCATTCCTCACAGAAACATCATTGATGTGACCCTTGATGTTGGACTTAGATTGGCCTAGTAAATTCCCATGAGTTTGGGACAAATGGCCAACTTGCTAAGCTATCTGCGTGATCTAAGTGTCGATCATCTCCTGATAGGAAACCATGCTATCAAACTTGGAGTTTATCAGCATGATGGACTCATTAAAATTTTTATTTCTTCTAGTTTGAATTTGGATAAATCTTTCCATAAGAACTTCCAGGTGTAACTTCTATTGAGGAGGCCAAACAGGTGCATTATAAGGATCTCTATATTGAAAACCAAGTTGGTTGCTTAGAATTCTGAGGGTGAAGGCTAGGTTTTCTATATGAGAGGGCATGGTGGCTGGTAATTCTATCCAAGTTTGAAAATATTAGAGTATGGTTTGTTTTGTGGTAGTGGGTTAAAACTCTATAAGGCATTAGCGTGCTAAACGTTATAAAGACCATCATAGCATTTCATAGATGTGATTCATTATACACCACAAGTCTCATAAGCAACAGAAATGCCAACTAAAGAACATGCAACATTACCTAGAATAAAAGCACCAACCCTGTCAAGTTTCTAAGCAAGTGCATCCATGCTACTAGTTAAGAAAGTCATAGCATCAATCTTGTACTTGCAGGCCCTATCCTGGGGGTAGCTCGCTCACCAGACCAACGATAATTGTTGGAATTTATCTCTTTTAATAAAGCCTTTGCTTCAGGTGTCGACTTTTCCATGAGTGCACCACCTACTACAGCATCTAAATATCTTCACTGATTGTTCCAAATAGAAACTCTAGACAACAAACCAACCAGGAGTGCCATTATGGAAGTAATGCCTCTTCAACTATTTGAACCTCTCCCAAGATTCATATAGAGACTCCTTATCATTCTGGATGAAGGGAATAATGTTCGCCCTCAATTTTCCAGTTTTACTGAAGGGAAGTATTAGCTGAGGAAAACCTTCGAGATTGAGCGCCTTGTTCTACAACTAGTTTCTAGCTATACCATGTGGGAGAGCCTTAGCCGATTTCATTGCGACACTCGCCACTAAACTGGATGGTATTGCGTCTCAAGGGAATTGCAAATATGTGCATTAGGAATTTCCGGGGTGCTCGCTCAATGTATCCGCATCCCATAAAATTTGCAAGGGCATATTTGAGCTCAAAGTTATTAGCTTCAACCGCCAGCCTCACAGTGGAAGAGTTAGCCCATGTAGCTTTCAGCATAGGATAGTGATGGAGCACCATGTTCTTTTCTCCACATGCCATCCCATCCTATTTCTTCTTACTTCTTGCTTCTCTGCCTCGCTTCTATGCTGTTATTTCAATTCTAGGGTCAACAGGAACTAGGTCATAATTACCTTGGCTTCTCCCACACATACAACACAAAAGCTACATCCAACGTAAGCAATGTCAAGCAAGAGCGAAAGAAGAATCTAAAGTACAAAACGAAAAGAACCTTCTCTAAAGTATTCTAATCGGTATTGATATTAAAAGGAAGAACTTCCTCAGCAACATCACAAATAAATTGTTGAGTTAAATTATCGTAAGGGTAGTTAGCAACAAGAGAGTATGGGCCGAATTCTAAGAGAACTTGATTTTAATTACGAAAATTAATTAAACAGCTCAATTTAGGCAAATCAAATTGAGAGATAAAGCTTACCACTTAGGGTATAATGACAACTAAGACTGAGAATAAAGAATTAGATAATTAAAACACTCAGGTTATTATTAACAGCATAATTATGCTAGCATACTAATTGCATCAAAGCTATTCAAGCAAGCATCATAAATGGACAAGTTGTTAATTAATCCCATCCCCTCCCTCTTTCAACTGTCAAAGACTCACCGTAGAACTATAATCATCTATTTTCATAGGACTAAAAGTCCAAGGATTACAAAATAAACAATCTTAAATCCCAATCAGAATTCTAATTATTTTCATATTAAAATCTTAATCGTCTACTAGGTCGTCCAAGGTAAAAGTTTCATCTTTCAACAGTCCCCCAAACCTGAATAAAAATTAGATGACCACTCTTTTAAGCAATTTATCAAGCCTGTGGTGAGCACAGGAAGATTCAATAAAACAAGCATGAAACAACTATGATTGGGGCTAGTTCATGATTTATTAGACATAATCAACGTCAATTCCATCCGAATTTGGGATATTTAATCAATACACATAATTAAAATTACCATACATTTATCACAATTCATTATACAATCAACCAATAAAAACTGAAAAATAACCCTGAAGAGAGAAATAAATTCAGAAAATGATCGTAGGAACTGGAAATCTGAATGGGTACGAATCTTGAATCCATGAACAATAATCTTCAAAATCAAAAAAATTAACTTCCTAAAAAACGTTCTTAGAGCCCTAAATAAAGCCTAACATAAGAAAGCATGAACAATGTCCTTCCTAACCTGAGGCTTGGTGCCTACTTAATCAAAATTATTTGTCGACAAAAGCAGGGAACAGTCATGTCCATTGCACTGGTGGCTGTGTACAGGTGTGTTAAGTGAGGCACAAGGCAAGACATGTGAGGAATGGCACGAGTGGTTATGAAGGCCACTTAAATACACTGTAACTTTCGACAATATGGGTATACGTATGGTTTTGGCTATCGACACCAGTGTTGGGCTGCTGCAGCTGTCAATTCGAGCCATGACTGCGGAAATAAGCACAGTTCAACGTGGTTCCTTTTTCCAATTGTACAATGCTCCTATCAACTCATTCTGCCTCTCATAATCCCGCCTTCATGATTCATCCTTAAGTGTCCAAATCAATGCCAAAACACCTACAAATCAATAAGTTAAGCCAAGTCAGGTGAAGAAGCAGAGAATGAGAAAAATACGTCATATCGAAGCCAAATATGACATTAAAAACTAGGTAATGGGGTAAAGTTGAGGGGAGAAAATGAGTAAATATAGGGATTAACAAGTGCATCTTGATTCCACCCCTCATCCCTCTACTAATCAAATCGAAAAATTATAAATTACACTAAAAGAAAACAAGCGTACATCATAATAACTGCAACAAGAAAACAGAAAATTACAATGTTAATGCCAAATAAGAGAAGGGGAAAAGAAGAAAATAGATATTCACAATGGGCTATGACTAAATTAATCACCAAAAATTACAAATTTTTAAAAAATACAAAAACCTAAATGACACTAAATAAACGAAAGAAGAAAAGGGAAAATGGAATGCAAGTTTGAAAGATACGGCCCTTAAGGTTACCTATCTGACCAACTCAACAAGTGGAAGGACTATTGATGTGGAGCAAACTATAAGGTTCAACCTACTCCTCCAAATCAAGACCATGGTTTAAGTAGGAGCAATGATGACTCTTAGGAATAGACTCAAGGACCAAGGACTTGATCCTCCAAGGTCATTGTTTCCTTGGGGCCTTGAAGGAGCCTAAGTAAGCCTAGGAAAGATGGTGATGCTATTAGTAGCCTTAAATAAAGAGCTTAGTTATTTGTTTCCCTCTATAGCCACTTCTTTTGTTTTTTAAATTTTGGATAGAATATTTTTTCCTAAATTCTAGCTCCGTTTCTGTTAAACCAGAACATATGTTATTTTTTATATAAACTTTATTATCATATAACCTTTATTATCTAATAATTGCTTGAAATAAATTGGTTAATTAGAATTTCAATAATATTTTTTTCATTTTGTAGGGATTGGAAAATTTAGAGAAAAAATGAATAATGTACTCAAGTTTGGACCAAGAGAAAGGAAAAGAATGGGGGAAAAAAAAATGCCCAGCACTGAGGCCCACACGCAGCCAGGCCGGCCCAAACCTTCATTCCCTTTTATTTCCTCACCTTGGGCCAGCCCACATGTGCCCCTACCTTCTTCTTTTGCTAGGCCAACCTAGCCCCATCTTCCCTTCACTCTCTTTCACTTAAACTCTCACAAGCGCTGCACATGAGTTCCAGCAGTCCTCCCCCCTTTGCTTTTCTTCTTCTTGTTCCCCTTCGATGCCCAGCTAGCCAAACCAACCAGCAGAACCCGAAAAGAATAGAGCTATCCATGACCCTTCATCTTCCTCATGCCATAACTAATTGCTCAACTTTTCTCTCTTCTCCTTCATCATTCATCAACACACATTGCTTCATCACCAACCCAACCATTGCCCATCTCTTTCCTTTTTCTCTTCGTGCCCAGCGAACGGTTACAAAGGAGCAGAATAGGGCCCTTCGTTTCCCATTCTCATCCGTTACTCTCTCTCCTCATATCATTTAATCCATCATCATCACCATCATTCATTCATTAGTTACAAGAGTTAATTGAAGGGCAAATGAAGAGGGGGGAAGGGTAGGCATTCTTCAGGGCCATTAATGGAGGGTCAAAAACAAAGCTTTAAAGGGGGGCCAAAAAAACAGAGAAGGGGGTAGCATAGAGTGGAGAGTAGGGCGGAGTTTTCTTCATCTTCTAGTCTCAATTCTAGCTTACATCATTATTTCTTTTCAATTCCAAATCTAGGCTTTAATCTCATAAAGTGATTTAATCAGATTTTAACTCATTAATTTGCAATTCAGCGTTCACTTTGGTTGAATTTTTCCAGTCCTATGATTCGATAAGGTACAATAATTTGTGTTCTTCTTTTCTTATGCCCGTTCTGTATGAATGTAGGTGCAGTGTAGGTTTTAGATTGCTGTGCTTTTATTGTAAAATTACAGTCGAGTATTGGTAGGATGCCGCTATTTAAAGTTTGGTCCCTCTGTCTTAATTTGGCTAGAATTTCATTTGCAAGTTAGATTATTGTTCATAATTTCATGCATTCTTCTTCTTTTTAGTCTAGTGATGATTTTGGTAGAATAGCTTGACTTTGGCTTTGATTAATCTAGCATTGAGTCTTAAATTTCGGTAAAAAATCATGGTAGTTTCCTTTAATATCGAATGTTAGATTAGACTAGTTTATGAATCATCTAATTTCATAACCCATATCTGTGGATCGACATCTAAAGTGTTACAACAATAAAACCATACGCTTGCGGGAAATCACAACAGTTTTAAATGGGAAAATGGGATCCAATTTTGTAAAAATAACAAGATAGATTGCCCCAGATAAATATTTGCTAAAACACTATAGATCATCTTCAGATTCTAAGCATTAAGTGAGTTATGAAGTTGAAGCCGGACAAGGGTCGTTGCAAGGCTTATAGTGCACAATTATAATTCGAGCTTAATTAGACTAATAAATAGGTGATTTAGGGGTTAATATTTTATGGGCAGTTGGTGGAAAATTCCAACAAATTTCATCTTTAATATCTCCCCTAAATTCTACCTAACTGGGGAAAAATCTGATTTCCACCTAAATGGGCCCATCCGAGTCAGACCCGTAGACAAGGCCTATACCTGGGATAATGGGCCCAAAGACATCACCCTAGGGGCTCCCCCAGGCCCATACCTGGGGTCATGGGCCCTGAGACACAATGCTAGGGGCTCCCCCTAGGGCCCATCCATGCCAGGACCGGCAGCTCACGCGGGGTGCTTTAGGTAAGATTACTGTCTTACCCTTTTTCTGAAGGGACTATAAATAGTTACCTACCTTGCTTGGGAAAAGGGTTGGCAATCTGATGCACTGAATTGACTTTGCATCTTTCTCTATTGACCTTTGACTTGGACTTTGGGCTGACTTGAGCGTCAGAGAGGCATTTTCGGTCCACAACCCGGGGGTGTCCTTTTTGCAAGTGGGGTCGTTTGGAGAAGAGGGCGTGAGGTGTTGCACGCTAGCTGCCGGATAAACTCGTGCCTTCGTGCCACGTTATTATCAACCGTACCTTCAAAGATTTCCTCCGGAATCAGATTGGCATTGTCTGTGGGGAAGGAGCGGTAGCAATGGTAATAAGCGAAGCAACACGGGCATGGACTTGCAAGGATAAGGCGCATATGGATAATACCTCTGCACCTCCTGAGGTGCAGGATGCTTCGGAGAGTTTGCGAGCAAATCCCTAAGCGGCTAGCCCGTCTCCTCCTAAATAAGAAGCGTACGTCACGATGGACACCCTAAAAAACTTCATATCCTCCATGACGGACGCCATCAGCCACCAGGTTACAGAACAGGCTAATAGAGCTATGAAGGAGGCCAACTCAGCCAGGCCGCTTCCCCACTTGGATTACATACCTACCCTCAGAGGCGAGCCCTCACACCGACCGAAGTGGATACAATCTCCCCATTACACAGAGCGGGAGTGAGGAGTATCCCGGTCAGACCGAAGCAGTTGGCCCTTTATGGAGCAGCCGGGTCGAAGTGCAGTAGCTAGACCCAGTGGCCGCCCCACGTAGGGGACAACGGCCAAATCGACGACTGCTTCCACACCCTATGCAACCCATTCCAGGCGGAACGCCTGGTTTGAAGAGCAAGAACAGACTTCCAAGCCTCAGGGAGAGGTCTCTAGCAGGCGCCGGTCTAGCCCGGAGCGCTGCACCCATCGGGAGCGCACCCGGAGTCCGCCCCCAAGGGAGACACGCGGTCAGGAGCCACGCTGAGGGGACCGGTCTCCCCCTAGAACCTCAAGGCACGGCCGGGAGAGGATGAGTCCTTCTGTTGTTGAAGTGGAGCGCCATCCTGAAACCCCCATCAAGGTATCGGGAACTCCCGCTCGGCCGACCGCTTTCCCCTTCTCTACCTTGTTCCGCGTCGAAATAATCAATGCTCCGCGCTACAGGAAAGTCAAGATGCCAACATGAGACCTCTATGATGGGACGGTAGACCCTGAAGAGCATCTAGGGGTCTATAAGGCACAGATGTATGTGCAGGATGTAGATGATACCACTTGTTGTCGCTATTTCCCTGCTACCTTAAAGGGAGCGACGCAGTCATGGTTTAATGGTCTGCTACCAGGAAGTGTTACTTGTTTCCAAGACCTGGCTGACAAATTTGTTAGCCAATTCATTACTAGCCGGAAGGAAAGGAGGATTAGCATCCACCTATCAAAAATCAAGCAGGGGCCATAGGTATCCCTCGCCGAATATGTCAAGCGCCTCTATCAGGAGGCAGTGCTGATTCTAGACTTGAACGACGGGGTGGCATACACCTCCTTCTTGAACAGTCTTAAGAGCGGCCACTTCAAGTTTTCCTTGGCGGAACAGAAGGAGACGACATTGGCCGAGGCCCTAAGGAAGGCCGCAGACTTCATTCGTATAACCGAGATCTGCGGCGATAACTCCGACACCCCGAAGGAGGCTAGGGCCTCGAGGGATAAGAATTTCAACCACAGTGATAGGAATCCTGGCCCTCGGGAAAGAAGGCTGCAGTTCGAGGCGGTTGACCCCGGATTTACCACTGATGCCAGAAGCATCCTCATGGAGGTTGCAGGACATCCCATGCTTCGAAGACCGCCTCCTATGACCGCACCCCCTAAGCCGCAGAATGCCAGGAAGTATTGCGAGTTCCACGAACAGAGCGGTCACACCACGATTGAATGCCGAAAGCCGAAGAAAGCCCTTCACGAATTGGTAGACAAGGGTCAAATTGACCGATTCCTAAAGAGAGGATCGCGGTTCCTTCGACGAGAACAGGAGCCTGCTCAACCCCAGCCGCGGGATAAGGAGTGCTTGATAGAGGTCGTGACCATAATAGGTAATGGGATAACTAGGTCAGCTTGGAAAGCTCAGCTCAGAAGTGCACAGCAAGTGCTCACCACGGAGCAAAGGGCCCCGTGTAACGGTGCCCACAATGGTGTTTGGTGGAAAGGAAGCTTCACGATTCGCTTCTCCTTATAACGACCCCCTGGTCGTCGAGATGAAGATAGCAAGCGCGATTGTGCGGCGAATTCTGATAGACACCGGTAGCTTTCTGGACATCATAACCTAGGACTGCTTGAAAAAACTCACGCTCCCCAAACGTGACGTCGTCCCCTTAGTGCACCCCATCTTAGGCTTCGGTGGGCAAGAAGTGAATCCCACGGGGATGATCCGTCTCCCTATGCGTTTTGGTGATAAGCTTAAGTCCAAGAACCTGGAGGTCGACTTTTTAGTCATTGGGGTAAAAGCTGTCATCACCCCATACCTTCTCCAGCTTCAATTCGAGGCTGATGATGGCAGCGTTGGTGAAATGCATGGGGACCAATGGACGGCCCGAGAGTGTTACTTGTTGAGCATCAAACCCCTGGTAGAGCAGATGAGGGAGCACAGACCTGATGGGCCGCCCCAGGCAGAAAAGCGGGCGAGGAGTGGACCGGCCGCCATGGTACCAGCAGCCATGGTCATCCACACCCTCACCTCAGTAGAACCCCTACGGCCTCGAGCAGAAGCTACGGGTGAGGTGAAGCAAGTTTCGCTTGAAGAAGAACGGCCTGAGCGCACCGTGCAGCTAGGTCAAGATATCACGACAAGCGGCAATCACTGCTCTCCCTCTTACCGGAGTATAAAGATGTCTTTGCATTTGGACCTGAAGAAATACCGGGCATCGCCCCAACGGTGATGTGACACTGGCTAAATGTGGATCCTCATCATAGGCTGGTCATCCAAAAGAAGCGCCATATGGGCCTAGAGAGAGCGGCCGCTGCCAATGCTGAAGTACAGAAGTTGCTGGAGGCTAGGTTCATTCGAGAATGCCAATATCCCGAATGGATCTCGAATGTGGTGTTAGTGAAGAAACCTAACGGGACTTAGAGAATATGTGTGGATTTCATAGACTTGGACAAGGCTTGCCTGAAGGATGGCTACTCGCTGCCGAAAATTGACAAGCTGGTGGATGCCACGGCCGGACATGCCCTATTGAGTTTTATGGACGCCTTCTCCGAGTATCACCAGATACCCCTCTGCCCAGAAGATCAGGAAAAGACGGCGTTCATCACAGACCGCGGCCTCCACTGCTATAAGATGACACCCTTTAGATTAAAGAATACAGGGGCCACTTACCAGTGCTTGGTGAATAAGCTGTTCCAGGCCCTCATTGGCCAGACCATAGAAGTCTACGTCGACGATATGATAGTAAAAAGCAAGGCCGAGGGGGATCATGGCAATGATCTGAGGAAGACATTGGATATGCTGCGGGCTTTCAGCGTGAAGCTTAACCCTAAGAAGTGCGTCTTTGGGGTACGGTCGGGCAAGTTCCTCAGCTTCATGATCAGCAGCCGCGGAATCGAGGCTAACCCAGACAAGATATAGGCCGTCCTCGATATAAAGCCGCTGCGGAATAGAAGAGAAGTACAATGCCTAACTGACTGCATAGCTGCCTTGGGCCGATTTATGTTCCGGTCCGCAGATAAGTGCCAACCGCTCTGCAAGGCCCGTGTCCTTTATTTTACGTTAAGTTGGCTTCCTTACATTCTATGTTACAAAATTCGTTTTTTTATTAACTATATGAGCTAAATTAGTGTCGATGTGCTTATGTAGGCGATAATTTTATTAAAAAGAATTATTATTGCTATTATTGATTTTAAAGTTAATTCGTGCTATTTGCGCCTTAAATTATATCAATAGTTTAATTTAGTCGTCATTCGATTTATTTAGTCGTTTCCCGAGTGCGAGCAGGTTGTTAACCTTAGAATTAGTTTCGAGGTTTATTAAATTGAATCTTGACGTATTTGGGATCAAATAATAGATGAAGGGTCGTATCATCGATTCGGGTTAGGATATGAGGTACGAGATACAAATTAGACTATCAATTGACCAAAAAAAAAATGTTGAACAAAAGGGGGCCAAGCCCCTTCTCTTTCATGGCAGAAAATCGCGAGCGATGGGGTCTCTCAAAACCCCAGCCCCGACACCCCAAACCGGAGAGGAGAAGAAAGAGAGAGAGTGAGGCGGCGGTGCTGCCGCCGACGAGGGTTGACCGCAGTTGTCCCCTCCGCGACGGCCCTGGCACGCCCGAAAATAGAGAGAGGGACCGTGAGACTGAACGAAGGAGAGAGAACGGGGGGGAACCTAGCCGATGCCGGTGCACGTAGTCGGTCACGGCACGGGCCCGATGAAGAGAAAGAAGAGGGATCGAGCGAGAGTAAGAGTGAGGTGCCTGGTCCAAAGGCTAGGGTTTTGAAGTTCTCAACCCCACGCCACCACGACCATCACCATTGACAGTGGGGCCATATCGAGGACCACCGGAGTAGCAGCAGTGGTAGCAACACAATGACAGCAAAAAAGGGTACGGATTTCGGGTTCTTGAACATCTAAATTCAGCCCCAAAACCCCAAAATCGGGTCCTCTAGCTTGGAGTCCCGGTGGGTGCTTCTCGCCTCCTAAGTATTAGTAGTTTCGAAATGGTTTTAACCTTTAAGCTACGATGCATGTTAAGTGTAGTTAATTTATGCTTGAAAATGACTTCGAATCGTTAAATGTTAGTTTAGTTGATTAATACTGGAAAGTGGCTTTGAATCGATATATGTTAGTTTGGGTAATACATGCTTAGAAGTAGCTTTGAAATAATATACGAATACCTGGAAATGATGTCCGATAGGTTAACTAATTCATGCTTGAAAATGACTTTAAAATGAATTAAGAATGTCTATACTTGATGCATGCTAAGTGGCTTGGTTCGTATCTAAAAGTACCCTTAGAAACGACCTAAAAATGTTTTGAATTGATACTTGTATAATTAGTTGATTCATACCTAAATAGCGGTTTCGAAATGCTATGTGAGCATTCAGAATCAATGCTTGAATAGTGAGTTGGTTCATGCCTAATTAGTAGCTTTGTATTAACATGTTGATACTTCGAATCGATTCCTCTCCATATAGGTAAATTATTTTAAATAGCCTCATTAGGCTTGAATAGTAACTTCGATGCAATAAACGAATGCCTTGAATCGTATTATGTTTAAATGGCTCAATTCGGTTCGAATAGTGACTTCGACGTAATAAACGAATCCCCTGAATTGTATTATGTTTAAGTGGCTTATTTATATTCGATAATGACTTCGATGTAATAAACGAACGTTTAGAATCGTATTATGTTTAAATGACTTAATTAGGCTTGAAATGTAACTTTGAGACAATGAATGGATGCCCCGAATCGATACGTGCCTATTTAGTTGAATTATACTCATGAAATAACTTTGAAAATAACGTTTGAATGATGAACTGAGAATGTTTACGTCCCTTAACTGCAATACATGAATGTAATTGTGTTTCATGCTTAGTTAATTTAACTCAACTTAATAAACGCTCGTTTCAAGTTAGGGTCGTATGAATGTCTCTCTCTCTCTCTATATATATATATGTATGTACGGTTATAACCATTGGTTACAGCGTACTGCTAATTACTATTTATTTATTCGGTAAGTCAAGCATTGGTAAGTTACGTAAGTTTACATATCGCCTTTCAGTATGTCATGATGATTAGAATACTAAATTATGAAATTGAAACCGAGATGATAGTTAGACGGTTTGAGGTAGAACTATGAGTGGTTCGAGGACCGGTGGTCGGTTGCTATGTGAGGAGGGAGTCTGCGTTGTGATTACCACAATCTTGTGGATTACGAGGCCGTATGTGGCTCATTGTATTGAAATGATTATGAAGTGCTTGAATATATTATGTGTAAATTCCTCCCCTTTTATGCTATTAAGATGCATTATGAGTTTGAAGGAGTTGTTTTGAAAATGGATGTTTCTTGTGTTTCAAAACAATAGTAACCATGACTATTAGCAATCAATGGCCTATTTTGGTAATACGAACTTCGTTTTGGGAGTGAACTTGCTTAAATGGGGGAATCCCTAAAGAATTTGATTAAAAAGAAAGTGTGATGTATGAAAAGGATTTCGCTGTGAGAGGTAGCAAAATTATTAGCCGTTATGGCCGACACGCTTTCAATTGGCTAAGATAAGGTGCTTCGGACAATTTGTTATGAATGGTGCTAGCCTAGGGAATAAGTCCTGGTACAAGGAGACCCTAGAAGATCCTGACGAGGGTAATGGTCCGATATGTTATATGTACCCGTCCCGGGAGTAAGAGCTTAAGTGTGAGCGTTAGGTCTCACTATGGGGTTGAGAATAGTTCTCACCCAATCAGCACCCTGTATTGATCTTATGCCAGATGTATTTTCCTAATAAGCAAAGAAAAGCAGTTAGCATTTTTCCATTTTAAGTATTTCAGAAGAAAAAAAGTTTCAAAGGCCATTAAGAGGCCAGTTGAATGAAATGTGAAACGTTTATAAGGGTCATTATGTGACCAATACGAAAGGGATTTCCTTTAATGAAAATGAGCCTTAAAGAGGCTAAGAAAAGAGTTTTTATAGACCTCAAGAGGCTAAGCAAAGTGTTTTCAAGAAAAGAAGGAAAGCTTTCTGTGCATGTTCTGTGCTTTTCTTATGAATGAAATGTGAATGAGATTTCCAGTAAGGTAAGTCAGGTGTTTTCACAAAAAGAAAGAAAGACACATGTGCATATTCCCAGTATAACTTATGAATGAGATGCTAAGTAGGATATGATTATGAAAAGAAAGCCCTATGAGCATATTTCATGCACACCCTATGAATGAGATTTGAATGAGACTTGAAATTTGTGTGTGCCTTATGCATATCGTATGAATGAAATGCCAAGAATAGTATGATTATGAAAAGAGATAACCTTGTGTGCACATCATATGAATGAGGTTTCATGCATAGTTTAAATAGAATGCTAAGAAGTTTTGTTTTGAAAAAGAAAGATCCTTATGCTTAGCCCTCGATGCTGGCTTACGTGCTTAATTGCTTGTTAGTAAAGGAACTTAGTCATTTGGGGACCTAGAAATATGTTTGAGTAGTTAAAATAAAGTTTATGGTTAGTGATCCTTCTATAAGGATTTTATGAATGCCTAATATGATAGGAAAGTATGAATACGTGATATGTGACTATTAAAGATATTATTGCCAGCAATGGCTTTGGTTTTAAGGGCATCGGGGGACACTCATTAAGTGTGTGGTTGCTCATCCCACTACTCTTTCCCCTTTTTCCCTAGGTTTTCTTTGTGACAGGAAGAAGTTGAGTCAGCTATGTCAAGATGGAGTCTATTCTCGCTTGCAAGGTGTCATGTGTGCCTACTTATGTCTTTAATGAAGTCATGTAAAGTATTTTTAGTTTGCAAACGTTTGTAAACAATTATTCTAGTTCATGTAACGCATAAGGTATGAAGGTCGCTCTGTTTGGCCATATGAGCCAACCATCTAATTAGTTAGATGTCTTCTTGGTTAAAGTTAGTTATGTTTTTGGGATGTAAACCCCAATACTCCGGTTGTATGAAACGTTGAGTTGTATCTTTTATTTATTCTGTATTAATGAACTATTCTGTTTGGTGTACTCCGAACGAATGGCTCATTGAGTTATGGACTCCGGCATGTAGTCGTTGAGCTTCTTTTAAATGTTTTACGCTTCCGTTGATTTGCAGGGGTTTATTATAAGGTTTTTAGCTTGGAAACGGTCAGTTTTTAGGGAAAACTCTGTCCATTTTGCCTCAGAATTTTTAGGAAAAAGTTAAGAAAACGTAGCGCTCCTGGCCGTAGGGGCTGGGGGTGTTACACATTCTTCCGCATCCTATGACAGCGGGCCAACTTCAGTTGGGATCAGCAGGCGGACGAGGCTTTCTAGGCCTTGAAGGCCTACCTGGCCCATCTACCCAAAGTAGCCAGCCCCCTGGAAGGGGAAATCTTAGTACTATATTTGGCTGTCTCAGAGCACGTGGTTAGCGCTATTCTCGTAGTAGAAAGGGAAAAGGAGCAGATCCCTGTATACTCTGTGAGCCGCGCCTTGGTAGGGGCGGAAGTAAACTACCCTCTTATTGAGAAGTTTGTTTATGCCTTAGTAATGGCCAGTCGAAAGTTGAGGCCCTGCTATGAGGCTCACAAGATCTTAGTCCTAACTGTTCAACCCTTCAAGAATGCCCTTCAGAAGTTAGATGCCTCAGGGAGGCTCTTGAAATGGGTCGTCGAACTCTCCCACTACGACCTGACCTTTGAACCACGGAGAGCCATCAAAGCCCAGGTGCTGGCTGACTTCTTCGCTGAAAACACAACCCCCACCAAGGAAGGTGATTTGCGCCCGCGGCCTTGGAGCCTATACCTGGATGGCTCGTCCACTGAGGATGGGAGTGGGGCCGGACTCATCATCCAAAGTCCCAACGGGTCATGGTACGAGCATGCTTTGAAATTCATGTCCAAAGCGTAAAATAATGAGGCAGAGTATGAAGCCCTCATTGCGGGAATAGAGTTATGCTACATAACAGAGGCGGACTCTGTCCAAGCCTTCTCTGACTACCAGCTAGTCGTCAGTTAACTCAATGGTGCATATGAAGTGAAGGACGACACTATGGCCGCCTATGTTCTACGGATACAGGAGGCAACTAAATTACTAAAGCATTTTGCAATCACGCACATTCCTCGCTCAGAGAACCGACATGCCAATGCCCTGTCTAAACTTGTGAGCTTATCTGAGGACGGGAAGCCCAAAAACATTCAGTGGGAAACCTTAACGGAGAGGATTATCGAGCTACATGAAGTGCTGTGGTTAGACAGAAGGTGCACTCTTAGCCCTAATGGGGGCTAAGGGCCCCTGAGCACGGCCTTATGGCCGTTCGCTACACTCTTAGCCTCAATGGAGCTACGGGTCCTTGAGCACGGTCTTATGGTCAGTCGCTACACTCTTAGCCCCAATAGGGGCTAAGGGTCCTTGAGCACGGCCTTATGGTCGATCGCTAGACTCTTAGCCCAAATGGGGGCTAAGGGTTCTTGAGCATGGCCTTATGGCCAGTCGCTACACTCTTAGTCCCAATGGGGCTAAGGGTCCTTGAGCACGACCTTATAGCCAGTTGCTACACTCTTAGCCCCAATGGGGGCTTAGGGTCCTTAAGCACGGCCTTACTGCCGATCACTACGCTCCTAGGCCCAATGGGGGCTATGGGTTAACGAGCACGGCTTCCGGGCCGATCACAATGCCGGTGAGGTATTCCTTAGCCCTCTCACACATCACTTATTCTTTCGTTTGGGGGCTACAACCCCACGGCATATGAAGACAAGAACAAAGCCACAAGCTAAAACAAAAGAACAAGTATGAACCAGAAAAATGGCCAACGATAGAAGCTGGGTGCCAGAAATGAACGTTTTTCATTAGTGATGTACGAGTACAATCTCTAATTAAAGAAAAAACAAACAAACAACACCACAAAAAAACAACGAGGAAAAAGGAGGGGGTTACACATTAGGCTGCCCACTATCCTCATGGCCCTCCTCCTCAGAAGCCCTGACCTCAGTATCCAGGGGGTTGGTTGCCTCATCCCCTACACCCCGGCCCTCACCGGAAGGGGGAGTAAATCCACTTCCTCGGGGTCACGGCCTTCATCTTTCGCCCACTGACGCTCGTCCACATCGTGGTGGTAAGCCTCAAAATAGTTGTCCACCTGAAACTCTGGAGCTACCGTCACCAAGACTTTGCGTAAATACCCTAGGGTATTAGCGCGGCCCTACTGGTAACCTTGCTCCTTCGCCTGGGCCGCCCTTTCCGCCCCTGCGGCCGCATCAGCCTCGGCCTTCGTAAGCGCCTCCTCTAGCTGGCACTGTAAGCTCTTCTTGCCGGCTTCACGGGAGTCCAAATCAGCCTTCAGCTTTTCTCAACGCCGCTGGTGCGGAGTGACAAGCCCCTCCAATCTTCTGCATTCCACTGTAGCTCTCACCCCTCGGCCAAAGCTACTTCCTCCTCTGTGACCTTTGGGACATCCGAAGCACCAGGGGTGGCTAAGTCCCAGGACTTAACTAGGTCCCGGATGAGTGAGAACTTGGCAGCGAAATCCGCCCTGATGAAGTTGGTGGATGGCCACTGGGTGATTAGAGGGGAACCGCCAGCAGCTTGGGAAGCGACGCCTACGGTTTTGGAAGGGGCGGCTTGTTCCTGAAGGCCGGGGGTGTGATCCCCAGATGACCGGTTTTTCGATTATTGAGGGGCAGACCGTCCGGCTCCCGCTTCCCCCACTTGAGAAGGAGCGGATGTCGCGGTCCCGTCTAGACAGCCCTCAGTCCGTTGCCGCTTACAAACCAGTAAGCTGATGGTGGGCTTCTTCCCGTGTGGAATGGGGGGTGCCTACGAAAAAAATAACTTAGTCAGCAAAATTCAGGGATCACGAGAAAGGGGGGACAAATAAGGTTATAAATTGTATCTTCTTGGCTTGTTGGGTGACAAGGCGCTGCCTCTCCTCTTCTCACCGGTGCTCGACATTAGCTCCCACTTGCTCTAGAGTGGCATCCCCGGTCTCGAAGACCATCAACCTTGCCCTCATTTATTCTGCATAAAACAAAAGGGAAGTCAGGTCAGCACCAAACATAGAAGTGATTAGCATTAGGACGACCAATACCCTTGGAAAAATTCTAAAGGATCAAAAGGGCGGCTGCGGCGAGAAAGAAATTGTTTGCAAAAAACTTCAACTTAGGTAGCCAATTCAAAGGCTCCCTATCACTGGACTTGCTCTTCCTCATCTTGGGGCCCTTCACAGACTCAATTGCTTGAGCCATAAACTTGGGGATGGGCCGAGGCTTATTGTCCTCCCGTATGTAAAACTGGAAGTAACGGGCCGTCTTTATCTCCTCAGCTGTGGGCTCCCTAAATGGGTTCCTCACAGGTTTACCCTCGTTCCAGTCAGGAATGTCTAGCTAAGCTGACTCTTAGTGCACGAAGAAGAAGTCATACTTTTAGTGCTTCACCTTCGATTTCTTCCCGATGGCCGTTATGAAGCCCGACCTATTGTTGAAACAATACCACCCTAAGTTCCCGATCTCTTTGGGAGCCCTCTGGACCGTATACACGAGGCTAAACGCCCATGCTGAGCAAGTGAGGCTGTACAGCTCGCAAGTTGTGATGAAAGAGCAAATGTTGTGCCATGATGTGGGCACAACTTGCGCGGGCACCAGTTCATAGTTGTTTAGGATCTCTTCAATCATCGGATGAAGAGGAAATCAGAGACCATAGTTAAGAGCCAAGCGATAAACAGCTATGCATTTTGTGGGCGGCTCATTCACTGTGGCATCCGTGTTGAGGATCGCGAAAGTACACCCGGCAGGCAGAAGGTACTGCTTCTTGAGGGCCGACCTCTTTAATGTAAGGACGACCTTCGGGTTAGGGAAGTGACTGCTCGGACCATCCTGCAGATCCCAGCAGGTTGGGGGCCTTGGGAATTCCGGCCCTTCTGCCACAATCTCTGCCACTAATCCTTCAGGCGCACGACCTTTTCTTTTAAGCACTGATTTTCCCGAAGTCGATGACCCTTCAAGAGATGAAGAGCTAGTTGACGCCCCTTCTGAGGATGAACTCCTCGATGAATTGTCAAAAGTGGAGCTGGAGGAGGCCCCCCTGAGGTAGAGTTATAACTAGTGGAGGCCACTTCGGCCCCCAGTTTGGATGAGGATGGAGCTGAACAGGGATTACCTTATGTACCCTCAGCTAGCAGCTCGTCAGGAGACTTGATGCGTGGAGTAGACTTGGTCTTCGCCATTGTTCGAAACTGGAAATCAGTCATATAATTAGCTATGGTGATCTCCCAGGGATATGTCACCTCCACCTCTGGGCAGAGGACACTAGGGTTGGAGGAGTACTCGCAGTGGGACCACGAGGGAGTGCCCGGTTCAAAAAGAGGCACCGCATAGGGAATCTTTTTAGGTTCCCCACATTTATTCTTTCGGGGGATGCCGGCCACCACCTGGCCATTGATAAAGGCCAAGAGGCTAGGGAATTACGGGTGCCGGCCCTCCACTTAGGGGCCGGCCAACCCTTGAAAAACGTCTCCACCTGATGAGGAAGACGATGACATAATATACAAGAACAAACAATGCTTCGATGGGGCACAGGGGTGAACCTGTATAAGATGAAGATTCGAGGGAGCTGTTTGAAGATGAGGATGAACACTCAAGCAAACCTTTAAAGATACAAAGGGGGAGCTTGAGACACTACAGTGAATTTGAATGCGGAATGGAGAGGGGGGCTGAGCTTCTCTCTCTAGAAATTGTTTCTCTCTCTAGGGGGATGAAATCTGCGGTGAGCAAATGACCCCTCATTTGACGAATCCTCACCCTTATATAGAGTGAAAATGCAGGACACACCTCCCGATAACACCCAACGGGCACAGCTCTTCCCAACCGACCACACATGGTGGCCTATTATTGCCTCGTCATTAGCAAAAAATCTGGGACCTCGTGAAAGAACGGACCTTCAAACACACTCCCTGGAGGCCGGTCACTACATGCCTGGTCCTAGGGGCTGGGGGTCCCTGAGCACGGTCCTATGGCCGGCCGCTACACTCCTAGCCCTAACGGGGCTTAAGGGTCCCCGAGCACAACTTTATGACCAGTCGCTACGCTCTTAGCCCTAACGGGGGCTAAGGGTTACTGAGCACGGCCCTATGGCCGGTCACTATGCTCTTAGCTCCAATGAGGGCTGATTGTCCCTGAGTACGGCCTTACGGCCGATCGTTACACTCTTAGCCCCAATGAGGGTTGAGGGTTCTTGAGCACGGCCTTATGGCCGATCGCTATGCTTTTAGCCCCGATAGGGGCTAAGGGTTCCTAAGCACGGCCCTATGACCGGTTGCTATGCTCTTAGCTCCAATGGGCGCTAAGGATCCCTGAGGACGGCCTTATGGCCGGGCGCCACGCTCTTAGCCCAGATGGGGGCTAAGGGTCCCTCAGCACGGCCTTGTGGCCGGGCACTACGCTCTTAGCCCCAATAGGGTCTAAGGGTCCCTGAGCATGGCTTTATGTCTGATCGCTACACTCTTAGCCCCAGTAGGGGCTAGGGGACACACGGGATGGCCTTATAGCCTTTCATAACGCATAAATGCAAACAAACAAGTACAAAGGGGCTAGTCATATCAAGGTCTTTTATTACAATAGCTAAGATCAATACAAGCACAAAAACGAGCGTGCAACGGAAACCACTATGCCTACTCCTCGTCGATCAACGGGGGGGAGAGGCGCGTCCCTTTGCGCTGAAGTCGTCGTTGGGCATTTTGATTTTGTCCTCAATAAACAGCAGCCACGCTTCAATGGCATCCCATCTCAGCTTCCGTAAATCTGATATCAGGCCTTTCCCAGTCTCCCTCCTAATGAGCTGTAGCCTTGTTGCATCATTGATCACCATCGCATAGAAGACGGCTTGCACCATCTCAGAGATATAGGTAGCCTGTGCAAATTGCATTCCCATGATGTGGTTGAATTCGGGGCAATAGGCCGAGAAGTTCCAAGGGAGCAAATTCGGACGAAGGCTTGACGTTTCCCTCTTGGACCAGCGAAGGTTGTCCCCAACATACTCCACCGCCTGTACGGTGTCACGGAAAGAAAGGAAGGAGGACATCCTCCCCCCAGGGGGATCGCCCTCCAGCACAGGGTTTGCCGGGGGGTCCGCTGGGCCAGAGGCCTGAGGTCATAGGAGCCTTTGATCGTTATCCTCGAGCCATGCTTCTACAGGGCCCCAGTCCAACTTTCGCATAGCCGACATCACGCAGTCCATGGCAAGCCTTTGTGAAAGGCCCGACTCAGCAGCGTCATCTATGACCATGGCATAGAAGACTTTCTGCACAATCTCTGGGATGTAGGAATCATGGGCATATCGCCTCGCCATCTCGAGGTCAAAACGGGGGCACGGGCCGTGGTAGTCCGATGGAAGCGGCCTAGGACCAGGATCCGTGGGATCCGTCAATGACCATTGGAAGTGGTCACGAACATACTCAGCCGCCTGCTCGGTGTTGGCGAAATTGGGGAAGAGACCCCAGTCCATTCTCTTTCTCTTTTCTCGCTTTCGTCCGCAAATGAACGTATGAAAGTCTGCGGAGACCACCACCATTTATATTGAAGGGGACCGATGTTCGAGGAAGTGCAACTACCGAGGGGGGCAGCCAGCCACCCCAACCTCGCCACGTTGCCACTACGACAAATATCTTGTCTTAGAATTAAAATGTAAGCATTTTTTAAAGCCAATCATTCAACGCGGAGCGCTAGCTAAGCCGGGAAAGAAACGGTTCATCATGTCAAAGAAATACTCTTTTTATTATCAAACCCCCCCATAAGGGGCGGCCTAAGGAAAAACAAAAAAGACAAACGAGGACGAACAAGCAGGGGCAATACAAGAAAAGATTCGAAATAAAACTAAAGCTACTCCTCATCACTAAAGGGGCCGAGGGGCCTTTCGATCTAGAGCTCTCTTCCTAACCGTCCAAGGGACCCCGGGCCTCCACTGCAACGGCCTGCTGCGGAAGCTGCGCTTCCCTCAGTTCGTGATCGACACAGCCCATCCAGACTTCAAAACTCGACCACCTTAGACCGACCAGGTCGATTTCAGACCTTCGGCCATAAAACCGCTTGCCACGCCCAACTCGACGGCCTCCTTCAATAGCATGGCGTAGAACATCGCCTGCACCATTTCCGGGAACTCAAAGTCTATCACTGCGCCCTCGGCTTCGGGCAATGAAAGCGTGGGCATAGGGCATGAAAATCTTCAAGAAGGGGACGAGGCGAACTCAAAGCTCTCCTCCAATGCCAGACAAAGGACTCCCTCACATGCTCGGCCATCTCCCTATTGTCGTACAAAGGAGGAAATGCCATAGTAACAGGAGAAAACGAGTATGTCGATCGCTCTCTCCATGCTTTATACCACTTCCCCTGGGAAGACAAATACCTAAACATCCTATGAAGGAGCATGAAGCTGTATTTATAGAAGGGGAATATGAAGAACTAGAAATAGGGGAAATTTCCACGGGCCCGATGGCCAATTCATCTTAAACACGTGGCCATCTAGTCAATACAAATTGAGACCATTACGAGCAAAGTAATGATTATTTAAAAAGATATGAAAGCACTGTCTTTTATTACTGTCGGGATAGGCAATACAAAAGAGAGACAGGATAAAAAACTTGTAGGGGCAGGGCGCCCATTCATAGGCTTAACAGCCTCACCCCTACTCGTTACCATCCTAAGGGCAGGCCGCCTTCTCAATGGCCGAGTCCTCATCCTCCAACTCCACCTCCGAGCCCTCTTCCTCTCGACCGGTTCCTGAACTCTCTGCTGATCCGACCTTTGGACGGAATTGAGCTTCGAAAATTCGGTCACCATACAGCCAGACCCACGACTCGAAGGTGCTCCAATGGAGCTCAATGAGGGCTGACTCCAAAGACCGAAGCGCTCGTCTTTGCATGACCCCAAGCCTTTTGGCCTCGTTCAGAAGCATCGCGTAGAAGATCACCTAGGACAGCTCCTGGAGTTCATAGTACGTGGCGGCCTCCTCAACCACGGCCACCTCAAAGCTCGGACATAGGGCCTGAATGTCTTTTGCGAGAGGCAACGGGGGAAAGGCAACCCCACGTCGGTCCCATGCGAAGTGGCGGATGACGTACTCACCCATTGCCTTAGTATTGAAGGAGCGCGGGAAAGCCATGGAGAGAACACCCAATAACGACTATCACCAAATAAGGAAGAATGAGACACCCTATCACCGATAGTTACCTTTTATAATAGAGGAAGTGACAGTTTTGTACAACTACCATCCAGGCTTAAAAACCTCTGCAGCTAAGGATGGTGGCCCCTAGGCTGTCCATTACAAGGGCCCAATTTCTGAAGACCCCAGGATGCATGCTGACCATCGACAGTGCTCGGCATTCTACCTGACTACTCACCCTGCTCGACATACAGGTAAAATGTGGCGGGCTAAGTGATTGGGGAAAAATTCGATTTCCCCCAAAATGGGCCCATCCGAGTCAGGCCCGTAGACAAGGCCCATACCTAGGATAATGGGCCCAAAGACACCACCCTAGGGACTCTCCCATGCCCATACTTGTGGTTATAGGCCCTGAGACGCAACCCTAGGGGCTCCTCCTAGGGCCCTTCCATGCCGGGACTGACGGCCCACGCAGGGTGCTCCAGGTAAGATTATTGTCTTACCCTTTTTTCGAAGGGAATATAAATAGTCACCTACCTTCCTCGGGAAAAGGGTTGGCAATCTGACAAACTGAATTGACTTTGCATCTTTCTCTATTGACCTTTGACTTGGACTTTGTGCTGACTTGAGCATCGGAGAGGCGTTCCCCAGTCCACAACCCGAGGGTGTCCTTTTTGCAGCTGGGGCCGTTTGGAGAAGAGGACGTGAGGTGTTACGCGCCAGCTGTCGGATAAACCCGTGCCTTCGTCTCACATCATCATCAACCGTAGCTTCAAATATTTCCTCCGGAATCACTACCATTTAGGATGGAGAAGGATGCTAAAGCAACTTCATATGTAGCAAAGTCTAGCCTTGCATTTATCAAGGGGTCTTCCTTTTTCTTTATTTAATTGTACAACTAGTTAGAATTTCATCTTTATTTTATTTGCAATTTTATTAGTTGATATAAAGCTTAGAGAGAAGGGCACACCGCTATGTCATGGCTTGATTACTTGTATTACTTCCAAATTGGATTGTGGAACGTAAAAGCTTGTTGCTTGTTATCTCTCGACAAAAATCGCATTTTCTTTGTCTCTCTGAGGGAGCTGTATTATGAGTCCTCCCTTTATTTCAATCTTTGTGCCTAGGCTTTCTGAGATTGAATGGTGGGTTGAATAGTTTAGGTATTGATTGTTACGTTAAAAATTACCGCAAGCACACGGTGTAGCTGTAGCTAGGAATCGACGAGTACAGGTTGTGTCCACAGGAAACTCGCTTTCAACTAACAAAACTAATCCAAACACTCAAGGTATGGGGAATAATTTCAAAGGTTTTATATTAACTAATGATTCAGAAATCAAAATATTGAAACTCCTAGGCTGGAATTGACAGTACAATTACATTAGCGAATCAATTACTAACCCTATCAAACAAACCCAAGCATGCATTATGAGTGAATAGATTTTCAATAAAGTCCATCTCTTCCCTCTCTCAAGGGTCGAAGACTACTCTTGGAGCTATAGTTACCTATTCTCATGGGAGTAGAGTTGAAGGAGTACAAGATCTATAACCTCGAATCCCAATCAGAACTTCAATTATTTTCATATCAAAATCCTAATTGTCTACTAAGTCATGCAAGGTATAGGCTTCATCTCTTTACACTCCTTAAACCCGAACAATAATGGATGAGCGCTCTTTCAAGTAATTCATTGAACACCTGGTGTGCATAGTAGAAATCATGAACACAAGCAAGGGGCAAGTAAGAATTAGGGCTAAATTATGATTTAACTAAACATAATCAGCATCAATCCCAACCTAAATTAGGAAATTAGTCAGTAAACATCGTAACAATAGCAAACACAAACAAGCGAATGAAAAGCATTATCTAAAGGCGAAAACTTGAATTGAAACTCCAAGAGAGGAGGAGAAGAGAAGCGTACTCTAATTTGATAGCAATGGTGAATGCACAAATAAAACTCAAAATTAAAACTCCTAATCTAATCTAAATGTACGTCTAAAAGTATTCAAGAAGAACCCTAAAAATCACCTAAGAAGAGTGCTCTAAAAGGAGAACAAGCCTATCCCCAAAACTGCCCCCGACCGCAACTTAACTCGCGCAGGCCAGAGGGCGGCACGATCGTGCCACTTCTCTAGTCGATATCTGTCGTGAATCTGGCGTTGCACAACCAGGCTTCCTGGGATGGAGCCCCCATACCGAATCTTTGTGTCTAGCTGCTCATCTTCTTGGCCTTCCTGGGACTTTGTTCGACCTGTATTCTTCCTTCAACTCATCCTCAAAGCCTTCTTTTTGACAAAACCCGAGGATTTCTCCTAAAAGTCAAACAAATGTAATGTAAGTGCAATATGAACAGAAGAAAGCTAATTTGATCCCTTTTTATCTAGATTAGGCATGGAAACAACAGGAAGTAGAGATCAAATAAGGGCTTAAAAGAGGTCAAAACAGAGGTTTATCACTCCCCATGCTTATCTGTTGCTTGTCCCCAAGCAAGACTAACTCTTGAAAGGCCTAAAAGGGAGATAAACCTCTATCCCTGCCCCTCTTCAGGCTAGAGGTGATAAATTAACTAATCAAGCTCAATCGTGCATTAAAGGCAGCCAAGTCAAGGTGTGAAAAACATTATCAACAAAACATGCACACTGCCATCCATAGATCACCATACCCAAATGTAACACATCAAACACCCCAATGTTGAAGCATATCGTTAGACAAGACCTTCCTCAATAAATGGTGAGTAAGTAAGACCAGTAGAACCTCACTTTAGACAAGGTGAAAACACTCCTCTCAATGTGTTTTGAACATGTGATAGGGGTGCACTCGATACTCTATCCAACCAAGTAAACTACCATAAGCTCGGAAGAGTTATCGATTCTTCACCACTTGATGCAAAATGCAATATGCCAATCATGAGGACTTATAAAAAGGATGTAATGGGGCCAAGGGTAAAGGGTGAGAAATGGAGTAGTTTTGGGAAGAGTGGAGCTAATAGTTAAAAGATTAGGGAGCAAAAAAACACTTTTCTAACTAATACCGGAACAATAACTTCAAACCACAATTGGAGATTAAGCGACAAACCCCACGAAAACCTCAAGGGAGGAATTAAACACTCTTATTGCATTGCCCTCATGCCAATCACTGTATTCACAACTCTTCTACTTCTTTTCGTTTTTTTTTTCTTTTCCTTTGCTTCCCCTTTTTTTTCTTTGAATGAGATGGCCAATACAAACTTAAATCACGAATCCTCCTAAACAAGCCACCAATAAAGTACCCAAGATGAACTAACCTTTGAAGCAAACCCAGCTCAAATAGAAGTGTTGCTCCACTAGACCTTGACAAGGATATGGAGAATATGAATAGGCCAAGTGTAAAACCCCGAAACTCTAATTTCATTTCTCATTTACTAACCTTTAATATACGTGGCAGCGGAACCTAATTGGGGTGTTACTGCCGTATTCCTTCTTGGAAATATCAGGCTGGATATTGAACTAATAATTAATACAATAAACTTAATAATACTTCAATCTCAACATTATTCAAATACTAGCAACAACTACTAAATCAAAACCAATATTCATAGTAAGCTTTGTCTTAACAACTAAACTTTCATCTTCTTTGACTCATGTGTTCGGGCCTCACTCTACTTTCAGTTCTCCAGTCCCATGCACGACTAAATCACCTAAAAAATAAATATTTTATAAAAGTGAGATAAATGTAGTAAACAATCATCCCTAGCAGTCAACTGGCACATAAATTCATTTTGAAAATATTTTAATGGGGCAGGGAAAACAACAAGACTCTCAAGACATATTTCTCATTAACATAGCCTTCCATAGTTACCAGCTTGTATAGATGTAAATTCATAATTTATGATACAAACACAACAGTCAGATTTTAGGTGAGCGACCCTACGGGGTCTCATGTCCTATGTCTCAGTTCAACGCAGCCACTTAACTCGTTCCTAGCCTACCGCTACTCAGGCGGTTACTGCTCAACCCTTTCCTGGCCCACCACCAACAGGAATGGTTACCGCTAACATGGCCCACGTCTCAACAGAGCACGTGGCCGCTTACATACATGCACTACTTTCCTGAGGAAGGCTAATGGCCTTCAATCCACACAGTCAGATTAAATCTCACCCGACTCAGCCTTTACAGTTGTTGATTTCATTTCTTCCTATTGGAGATCGATTTAGCATAAATGAGTTCATTCAATCTCAGCCACTTCCCCCAATGGCAACACCACAGCAATAAAGCAGGAATTTCTAACAAAACATGACAAGGTCTCAATTTCATAGCATATCACGTCATACAGATTCTGCTATGTAGTTATATTCAATTAACTTATGATATCGTCCCTTTAAATCAATAAACAGGACAGTTCTTACCATGTTCAATGCATACATACTTACAAATAACTTGGAAAAGGGTTAGGGCATGATTGTTACCTAGATACTGTATAAGTTACGGGCTCAATTACTATTCCAAACTTACTGCTCTGCACCTGGGCCAACACAAAGCCCACACTCAGTCTAAACTCAAATAAATTACCCCCTGGTCTTTTTCTTACGTCCATAATTTTATAAAATTTTACCCATGCTTTAAGGGCCCCTAATTCAAGCCCAAACTAGGGTCCATATTCGGGCAGAACCTAGCCCCACTCCAGAGGCCATAACTTCTGGTTCCAATGTCCAATTTAAATTTTTTAGCCTAATCCAGAAACTTTGAGTCGTTCTCTACCCCTGTCATGTTCAGAGTTTCACCCGGTTCCATCCCAAACTAGGTTGTTTTTTCACTTATTTTAGTCATATCACTAACTATCTTGGCCTGGACAATCCATGATAAACTGGTTATAATTTAGGCCATGTTGTCCCAATCAGTCCGATTACAAAAGAAGGTCATGTGACACATCTCGAGGCATCCACCCTAAAAATTTGATGATTTGTGGCTCACTGACCCACCCTAGGTGAATTTTCAAAGTGGTTGTAGCTGCAACCCACTTTCCAGCCCAGCATACCCAGTCCTGATTTCCTAACCGGATTTTCTAGCCCCATATGTTTCCCATCCAACATCCAAAACTCAAACTCTTGCCCATTCCAAAAAGAGGAACTTGTCCTCTACAACTTTCGTGTTTTGTGTTTTTACTAATTCTCTCATTATCCACGCCGAAAACCCTAAAATATGCAAATTGTCCTTGACTATCCTAGTCCAGATAGTGTCCCATAAACAGACCATAACTCTTTCGATACGCATCGAAATCCATTGATTCAAAAGGTGTAGCATAGAGGACGATGTGATCTATCCACCCTCCAACTTTGACAATTTTTAGGCTAGAATATCAATGGAAACAATATTTTTAAAATTATGTGTATTTTCTATCCTCAACAGTGGCATGTTCCTATCAGACCTCAATCCAAAACCCAATCTTCTTAGTCCAATAATCACATTCTTAAGTCTCGGGATAACCCATATAAAAATCTAATGTGAGAGAGAGAGAGAGAGAGAGAGACAGAGAGAGAGAGAGAGACAGAGATAGAGAGAGCACGGGAGAGAGAGAGCACGAGAGGAGGAGAGATATTGAGAGGAAAAGAGAGAAAGAGATAACTTGAGAGGGGGCGGTTTAAGGTTTAGGGGCCGGTTGGCCAAGGGGGGAAATTAGGGTTTGGAGGGCAGGTTGGCCAAGGGGAAAAGAAAAGAGGAAAGAAAGAGGGAAAAAAAAAAGAAACGGAAAGGAAAGAAAATGGAAGAAAAGGAAAGAAAATAAAACACATTCTAAGGTTGATTTGGGTGAGTTTGGGAGGGAAAATTTTACGTTTCAAAATAAAATAGATAGGAGGGAAAATAAATGAAAAGGCTAAATTATTGAGTTATGAAGCATAACCCGCAAGTATTTAAATCAAGGAAAAACAAAATATTCCGGATGAAAAAAATAGATAAAATAAATATTTGAGAAAAATTTAAAAGACACAACTCGTGGCGAAAGAGGTTTAGAACGACTTGGACTACGACGATTGGTCCATCTCACAAGATTACCCAATTTGATTTTCCTGGGTTTTATATACTGCCCCACTTAAGAAACTGTCGTCCCCGAAACTTCACTAAATGGCGACACCCTACTATTACGAACATGAATTTTCCGGGGTTTTGCACAACTTAAAAGGTTTCGTCCTTGAAACTTATACGCATCTGGTTATAGGAACAAGTGAGGGTATTTATCTCGCATTTCCTGCTCCGACTCCCAAGTAGCTTCAGACATCTCATGGTTGGCCCAAAGAACCTTCACCAGGGGTACCATCTTCCTTCGGAGGTGCTTTCCCCGCCAATCCAGGATCTGTATAGGTTGTTTCTCATACGATAGGTCTTCCTAGAGCTATATAAGATCAGGCTAAATTATGTGTGAGGGATCTGGAATGTATTTCCGTAACTGCGACACGTGGAATACATTATGTACTCTTGGGAGTTCGGGCAGTAGCTCCAGTCGATAAGCTACTTCCCCAATTCTCTGTATGACGGGGTACGGCGCGATGTACCTCGGGCTAAGCTTTCCGGCCATCCCAAATCTCGCGAGTCCCTTGGTTAGGGAAACTCAAAGGAATAATTGATCTCCTGCTTGGAACTCAAGGGGCCTACGCCTCCGATCGGCATAGCTCTTCCGGCGGCTCTGGGCGGCTCTCATTCACTCCTGGATCACCTTTATTTTATCTGTGGTGGCTTGGATTAACTCCGACCCAATGGTCAAAGCTTCATCAATCTCCTGCCAATAAAGCGGTGTTCTGCATTTCCTCCCGTAAAGTGCTTCGTATGGGGCCATGCCAATACTCACGTGGTAGTTGTTGTTGTAAGAGAACTTGATCAGCGATGGCTGCTCGTCCTGCGCACTTTTAAAGTCCAAAGCGTAAGCCCTTACCGTATCTTCTAATGTCTGAATAGTGCGTTTCGTCCGTCCGTCCGTAGCGGGGTAGAAGGCAGTACTAAAATGCAACAACGTCCCAAATGCTTTCTGTAGCTTCTGCCAGAAACCCGACAGAAACTTGGTGTCCCGATCCGACACGATAGAGCTAGGTACCCCGTGTAATCGCACTATCTCCTCGAGATATGCTCGAGCTAATTGGTCTAGGGTCCAAGTATTTCTCATGGGTATAAAGTGTGCTGTTTTTGCGAGCCTGTCCACGATAACCCAAATTGCGTTATTCTTCTGCTGAGTCAAAGGTAGACCCACCACAAAATCCATGGATACCGAGTCCCACTTCCACTCGGGGACTTTCAGGGGTTGTAAGAGTCTCGCTGGTCGTTGATGTTCTATCTTCACCCTTTGACAAGTTAGGCACTTTGCCACGTAATCGGCCACTTCTTATTTCCTGTTACTCCACCAGAATGTCTACTCTAGGTCCTTGTACAGCTTATTTCCCTCAGGGCGTACCGAGTGTGGAGTATTGTGACCCTTGTCTAAGATTTTCTTCTTAAGTGCCTCTATGGCTGGCACACACACCCGATTATGAAATCGAATAGTGCCATCTTCATGAATTATAAACCCGGGTGCTTTTCCCACCAATATTTCTTCCCTGATCCGTTCGACTTGGGGGTCCATAGTCTGGGCTATCCGAATCTCTTCTGTGAGTGTCGGCTGCACTTTCAAGGCGCAAAGTATAGGCTTAACCCTCGGGGTGATCACATTAAGTTCTAACTTCCGAAATTCCTCGTGCAATTTATTCGGAAGTGCTAGCAAGCAGCCTAGTGTTGTATACGGTCGATGGCTTAACGCATCTGCTGCTACATTGGCCTTCTTGGGATAATATTGGAAATGGACATCGTAGTCTTTTAGAAATTCTTGCCACCTTGTCTGTCTCAGATTTAGATCCTTCTGTGAGAAAAGGTATTTCAAACTCTGGTGGTCAGTGAAAACTTGACAATGTACCCCATACAGGTAATGCCTTTAGATCTTAACTGCAAACACGACCACCGCTAACTCCAGGTCATGAGTCGGGTAATTCCGCTCATGTGTCTTTAATTGTCGTGAGGCATAAGCTATGACGTGGCCCTCTTGCATTAATACACACCCCAAACCGCTTCTAGACGCATCGCGATACACTACGAAATCTTTGTCAGTAATAGGTAAGGCAAGTATCAGTGCACTCATCAATCTGTTTTTAAGCTCATGGAATGCTTCCTTACATTGCTCCGTCCATTGATACTTAGTGACCTTCCTGGTAAAGTTGGTAAGCGGGGTGGCAATTTTTAAGAAATTTTGAACAAATCTATGATAGTACCCTGCCAAACCCAAGAAACTCTTCACTTCTGCTGGGTTCTTAGGTCTGGGCCAGTTTGTCATAGCCTCTATCTTTTGGGGGTCCACCGACACTCCTTCGTTGGATACTATGTGCAACCAAAACTAACACTTTGATAATTTGGCGTACAACTCATTTCTCCTCAATACTTCTAGGACTGTCCGTAGGTGGTGGGTATGCTCCTCTGGGGTCCTCAAGTAAATTAGGATGTCATCTATGAATACCACCACGAATTGACACAAGTAGGGTTTGAAGACCCTGTTCATAAGATCTATGAATGCTGCCGGGGCGTTGGTGAGGCTAAAGGGAATTACCACAAACTCATAGTGTCCGTATTGGGTGCGGAAGACAATCTTGGATATATCCTCGTCCCTGATTCGGAGTTGATGGTACCCTGAATGAAGGTCTATTTTAGAAAAGGTCCCTGTGCTCCGTAACTGATCAAATAAGTCATCTGTCCTGGGCAGAGGGTAGCGATTCTTGACCGCTATTTTGTTCAGCTCTCGGTAGTCTATACACAGTCTTAAGGTCACATCCTTCTTCTTCAGAAACAAAACCGGGGCTCCCCACGGGGATGTACTAGGCCAGATATACCCTTTCTGTAAGAGTTCCTCTAACTGTGTCTTTAATTCTTTGAATTCTGCTGGTGCCATTCGATAAGGTGCCCTAGAGATAGGTGTGGCATGCCGAGGATTTCATTGAAAAACACATCTGAAAATTCCCTCGCCATGGGGATATCCTCTAGGGAGGATTTCGCGTCCTCGATTTTCACGACGTGACACAGGAATCCTCGCATCCTTTGCCTAACAACTTGCGAGCTTTCATTACCGACACTAATTTCACTCCTATTTTGGGTCTCTGACCCCTATGCACTACCTTCTCCCCATTGGGCCCTTTTAGGGTGATTTTTCATCTTGGGCGGTCTATCTGAGCCTGATACTTAGCTAACCAGTCAATCCCCAAGATAACCCTAAAATTAGTTAACTCAAACCTATATAGGTCTACCAGGAACTCATATTCATACATTCTACTAGGGCAACCCTCATATAGCTCCTCACACATTACAGTCATCCCATTAGGGAAAATCATAGATAGCAATGAACATTTATGAGTGGGGATTAGTCCTAAGGTCTCAACCAGCTTAACAGAAATAAATAAGTGCGTGGCACCCGAATCAAACAAAACTTCTACTAGCTGAGTTAGAAGAGAGAAAGTACCCATCACAATATTAGGAGCATCCTCTGCTTCCTCCTTCAGCATCACATAGAGTCTGCCCCATTATTCCGGGGCGGTTGTTTGGGAGGTTGGGCTTGAGCTTGCTGAGGTGCCCAGTTCTACTGGTTAGGTTGGCCACCTGCCTTCCCCTGTTCTGAGATGGTTAATGGGGTCACTGCCCTTGCCCTTGACCCTGGCCTTGCCCTTATCCAGTAGGAGGTAGAGGGAGTGGGCAGTCCCGAACTTGATGCTAAGGGCTTCCACAACGAAAGCACCTCTTCACCGAGCACCATTTTTCGGCATAGTGACCGGGCTTCCCACAAGCATTATAGGTTACCTTAGGCTGTGTATTAGGGTGTTGGCCTCCCCGATTAATACTGTTCGAGTGCTGATTCTCCGTAGGCCGATGATATTGCTCTTGCGGTTGGAAGTTGCCCTGGTTATCTCTCTTCCTCATAGTTCCCCGCTGCTCATTGAAGTAGTTACTCCGCTCTTTCGTCGCCCTTTCTACGTTGACTGCCGTGTCGTATAGGTCAACATAGGAGGCGTACTAACGTATTAACATCCTTTCTTTGATGGTGGGGTTTAGCCCGGCCTCGAACCGGTTTATCTTCAGCCTTTCATCAGCTACGAAGGCTGGGGCAAATCGTGAGAGCTCTATATATTTGGAGGCGTACTTGAGTACACTCATGTTCCCTACTGTAGTTGCATGAACTCGCCCTCCTTGGCCTTTTGGAGGGAGATAGGGTAGAAATGATCCTTGATCATTTCCTTGAACTTGTCCTAATTAAATTCGGATTCGTGTTGTCTCTCCCTCACCGTGGCCCACCATAAGTCAGCCTTGTCCTTCAAATAGAACATAGTGAAATCCACCTTCCACTCCTCAGGGCATTGAGTGCATCGAATAGTTTCTCCATGCCCCTAATCCAATCTTTGAAAGTCTTAGGGCTGGGAGTGCCGTCATAGATGGGTGGGTGATGGCTCGCGAATCTTTTAAACATATAGGAGTTATCCTCCTCGATCTTTTTTTCCCGAGCCTCCATTAGCCTGTACAGCTGCTCGTTCTGGAGTCGCAGGTGCTTCCCTTGTTTCTGTAACATCTCCAGCAGTAACAAGTTAGTGAGTTCAGCTCCAGTGTGCGGATTAGTCTCATCCATCTAGCTGTGAGACCCATTCCCATTCCTAGGACGGAGGGCCTCCAGCTATTCCCAGAGGGTCGACATGTTAACCTCCTGATTCCCAAGGACTCTCGTAGCATGATGAGATCCAGTTTGAGATTCGTTGTTGTTTCCCACCATCCTGTTCGAGAAATCAGTTGGGTTTAGTTCCTTTCATAATAGTTCATTTCTTACTTACTACCGGGTTTCAATAACACAATACATACTAGTGCATCAGATAACATTTGACAGGTGTTCGATTTTAGCATTTCACCACTTCCATATGGTACAATCACTATATTACATACTCATGCGTTTCACATCACACAGCCATCATGTTCACATAATTCACATCTTTTACAATAGAAACGCTGGTATTTAGATAAGTTAGGGAAATTTTATTGCATAGAAAAAAAAATTCAAATATCATAAGTGGTCCACACTAATACTTTTCATTACATCACAATTATAACTTTTATTAGCCACAGTGGCTGGATTACAAAATCAGAAAGATAAGTAACAATACTGTCTTAACGAAAAGAGAAATGAAACAAGTTTTCTAAATACTATAAATTTCTACTGGTTGGGGCCGTCCAGTGGACAAGTACCCCTACACATCCGATCACATCTGCCCCACCTCCAGCGGGTAATCGTGGTCACAAACTTGCCCCTCCTCTTCGCAAAATCAGAATCTATCTCTGCTTCTAAGCTTTTAAGTCCTCCGGTTTGGTCATCCTGCATAAAGAACTCCCTCCTTTCCTCTTCCTGGTCCCCCCTGGTTTCTCTTCCTTGATTTGCTCTATCTCACACTCACTCGAGCCTCCCTTGAGATCTTCACTTCCCATCAACTGTCCTTCACTCACCTCGAAATCTTCCTCAGGGTCCTCCTCAGGATCCTCCCCCTACATTGGTTCCCCCTCGCTCGAGTCTTCCTCAGGGTCCTCCTCGGGATCTCCCTCCTCCATAGGTTCCCTCTCACTGGGGTCTTCCTCAGGGTCCTCCTCGGGATCCTCTTCCTCCATGGGTTCCCTGTCACCAGGGTCTCCCTCACGGTCCACATCGTCTATGGGTCCCGTCTCAGTAGGGTCATCTCCTTCTTCCTTAGAGTCTCCCTCCTCATCTGTAAGCTCGTCTCCTGGGGCGGGGCATCCTCCTCATTAGCCGTGGGAATATGCTCCAGGTCGTGGGGTCCCTCTAGTCTCAAGTAGTTTATTAGGTCGACTACACTCATCCCCATGGGCTCCCAGTCGCACCAACAACGCCTTCCCCACGGGCGGAAATCACGAGCCCGGAGGTGCAGCTATCAACTCGGCAGCGCCACTCAGGGTCCCCTTTTAGGGTCAGCAACAGAAAAACCACTCGGTTATTCTCAATCCCAAGCCGCTATTAGGCCTACCGTCCAGATATCTAGCCAACACCCACCTCACATGTTGTATGTGGTCCCACACACTCTAACCCCGCTTCTTAGCTAACTGGTCATACAGATAAGGACCTCCTACGCAAGCATAGTGCTGAGTACCCTCCATTCCTATACAAGATAAGTATACATAAGATATGCATCCAACCCATAATCATGCATTCATTTAATGCTATATCCAAATGCATCTAGCCCCTGCCCCATACTACACTCACTCTCTGAACAGCCCTTAAGTCTTCCAGTTTTAGTTTTTCGCTCTTTACAGTCTTTTAGGTGAACCTTTAGGTCAGTAAACCCGAGCTCTGAAACCACTTTGTAACACCCTGAAACTCTAATTTCATTTCTCATTTACTAACCTTCAACCTATGTGGCAACGGAACATAATTGATTTGTTACCGCCGTATTTCCTTCTTGGAAATGTCGGGCTTGATATCGAAATAACAATTAATATAATAAACTTAATAATACTTCAATCTCCACATTATTCAAATACTAGTAACATCTACTAAATCAAAACCAATATTCATAGTGAACTTTGTCTTAACAACTAAACCTCCATCTTATTTGGCTTATGCATTCGGGCCTCGCTCTACTTTCAGTTCCCCAGTCCTATGCATGACTAAATTACCTAAAAACAAAACAGTTCAAAAAAGTGAGATAAGCTCAGTAAACAATTACCCCTAACATTCAACTACGCACACAAATTCATTTTGAAAACATTTTAATAGGATAGGGAAAACAGCAAGACTCCCAAGACATATTTCTCATTAACATAGCCTTCCATGGTTACCAGCTTGCAGAGATGTAAATTCATAATTTATGATCTAAACACAATAGTTAAATTTTAGTGAGCAACCCCACTGGGTCCCATGGCCTATGTTTCAGTTCAAAGCAGCTGCTTAACTCCTTCCTGGCCTACCGCTACTCAGGCAGTTACCGCTCAATCCTTTCCTGACCTACCACCAACAGGGATGGTTTTACTTCAATAATCACGTTTTTAAGTCTTGGGATAACCCACATAAAAATCTAATGACCCTTCCGCCTTAACCCAAGTCGTCTAAGTCAAGGAGAACCTACAATTTGATGCCAAAAGTACAAGAAAAACGTTGCATGCTTACCTTGATGTAAATTCGCGGGAGAAGCGATTTGAGTGTCGAACTCTTTGGGCATTAAATCTGAAAATAAACATAAGAATGATGAAATTTAATGTTTCCTATTCGAATTTCTCATAAACAATGAAATCTAAAAAAAAAAAAAAACTACAAAGGTTTTAGGATGTTCTCGCATGGGATGCATGGGGGTGCACCCCACTTACCGCCAAGGAGGTACGGCGGCCAGCGATCACTGCTGTGGGGGAGGGGGAGAGAGAGAGAACGAGAGACAGAGAGAGAGAGAGAGACAGAGAGAGAGAGAGAGAGAGAGAGAGGGCATGGGAGAGAGACCACGAGAAGAGGAGAGAGAGCACACGAAAGGAGGAGAGGGAAAGAGATAACTTGAGAGAGGGGGGTTTACGGTTTTGGGGCCGGTTGGCCAAGGGGGGAAATTAGGGTTTGGGGGGCTGGTTGGCCAAGGGAAAAGAAAAGAGAAAAAAAAAAGAGGGAAAAAAAAAAGAAAACGAAAGGAAAGAAAATGGAAGAAAACGAAAGAAAATAAAATGCATGCTAGGGTTAACTTGGGTGAGTTTGGGAGGAAAAATTTTAAATTTCAAAATAAAATAGATAGGAGGGAAAATAAATGAAAAAGGTAAATTATTGAGTTAAGAAGCATAACTCGCAAGTATTTAAATCGAGGAAAAATAAAATATCCCAGATGAAAAAAATAGATAAACAAATATTGTAGAAAAATTCAAAAGACACAACTCATGGCGAAAGAGGTTTAGAACGACTTAGATTATGAGGGTTGGCCCATGCCATAAGATTTCCCAATTTGATTTTCTTGGGTTTTACACCAAGTGTAGAGTGCATAGGGTGCAACAACAAAGACACGGGAAAAGGCATAGAGGGCTAGCAAAGGGGGTAGTACACATCAATGGGTGGCTTTTTGGCTCATGTGACTAAATGGAACAAAAATTGCCTCAATCATATTAACATATGCACATGCGAAATGTGATTTCAAAGAGAATAAGACCAAGTTTTAGGAATGCAATCATGGATAAGTGACACATGAAAGGAAGTATGAGACTATATGCAATGAACAGTCACTAGGTTAAAAGTCTCACGAGTAAATCTACCACAGCCAAGCAACTTACTCTAAGATATGTCCCAATTATCACGGTCAATCAAGTAAATCCACATGAGTCTCAAGGGCAATTTGACATGCAGCATGGGGGCAAAGAAACTACGGATGGTAACACCAAACACATTTTCACAAAACTCGCACCATAACAGGCTACACTTCACAACAGCTCAACAGGATCTATCAATCATCACCCCTTGTGTTCTCTTCATAAGAGGGATTTTTACAAACTTTTAGGCAACTTTTTTATTCAGAAAGCACTAAATCTAACTAAGAAAGCAGTAAGTATATAAAGGATAATAAAGAGGAGGGTGACGAATAGTATATAGAAAACTTATGAACTCCCGACTTGAGCACTTTTCCTTTTACGATGCAAAAGCTAACATATATGCTCTAAACTACATGCTCTATTGAAGAAAAAATGCAAAGTCAACCTAGTAAAACTACATGCCATCCTATCTATATGATGCGAATGCAAGTGATGTCATTCAACCCACGCCCTAAAGTTGACGATGAAAATGACAAATAAAAAGACCAAGGGGAGGGGAAACTAATAGTTCGCAAGGGAAGAAGGGGGCGGGGGGAAGAATGGCACACATTTTTTTCCCCCCAAAGTAATGAAATACTTGGGTTGCCTCCCAAGAAGTGCTTGTTTAAGATCCTTAACTTGACCCTTACCTAAAAATGGTAGATGATAACGGCACGGAAGGTGGACTAGGGGAGGTGAGGAAATGTGGAGCAGAATCTTCTACCTCCCCAGTGCAAGCAAAAGTGTCCCCAAAGCTAGCTGGGGTGGATGCAGAAAAGTCAGAGGAGCCCACATACCTCATATGGGGTCCCCCATCTCCATCAAATACCTTTATCCTAAAAACAGCACCAGGAGGGACAATATGTACAGGGGCCGCAAGAGGTGAGCGGATGGTAGGTACTAAAAATGATGTGTGTGGAGGGAAACAGAAATCCACCCTCTCCCTACACAGCTGGAAAGACAAAGTACCTGCCTGCACATCGATCACCGCCCCTGCAGTGGTAAGAAAAGGCCTCCCGAAGATAAGAGGGAACTGGGAGTTCTCATCCATGTCCATGACAATGAAATGACAGGGATGATGAACTTACCCATCTGAACTGGGACATCTTCTAGAATACCTACAGGTTATTTGATGGAGCAATCTACTAGCTATTTGAGCATGGTGGTGGGTTTTAGGTCCAAGTAGTTTAAGCTTCTTGTAAAGAGAGAGAGGCATGAAGCTCACACTGGCTCCCAAATCACAAAGGGCTCCCTTAATCTACATGTCCCCTATGCAGTAAGTGATGGAGAAGCCACCAGGATCCTGCAGCTTCGATGGCGATCGACTCTGTAGGACTGAGCTGCAGACCTCTCTAATAGCGACCACTAAAGCTCCTTTAGGCTCACTTTTCTTGGAAAGGAGCTCTCTCAAAAATTTGAAGTAGACCGGTGCTTTCTTAAAAGCTGCTAAGAAAGGGGCATTAGCATAAATCCGCCTTAGGACATTCAGGAATCTCGCGAATCTGGGCTCAAGCTTAGCTTAGCCCATGCCACCCTCTGAGGGTAAGGCATAGGTGGCTAATAGGGGCACACTGGAAGTGGACGAGTGACCTTCCCATTTGAGTTTAAGTTCTCCTCTTCCTTCTGCTCATCAGTTCTTACAGAATCAGGAACTGAAACTGTCTCCTGGAGGACCATGGTAGGATTCTCCTCTATCCCCTTCCCCACTGTAGAAATAGCATTGATATGTCCCCTAGGGTTGGTCTCAGGCTGACTTGGTAGATGCCCCTAAGGTCGGGATAAATGACTGACCTGTTGAGCTATCTGGGCGATCTGTGTGTCCATTGCCTTCTAGTGAGAGGCTATAGCATCGAACTTAGCGCTCAGCTAGTTGATTGACTCACCGAGCTTCATTGGTCTTAGTTTGAGTCACTATGAAGCGCTTCATAAGACCTTCCAAGTTGGATGTGGGATGCGGAGGTGGAGGGGGTGGGTTGTAGAGAGCTCTATATTGGAATCTAGGTGGCTGCATAGAGCTCTGGGGATGAGAGTTAGGGTTTTTGTAAAGTGGATTGGGGTGGCTCTTCGAACCTTGATTATAGGTAGTAGCGTGGGAATTGTGCTATGATGGAAGGTTAAATCTATGAAGGGCATTAGCATGCTCAATGGTAGAGGAACCATTGTAGCACTGAACAGAAGCATGCCCCTGCACACCACAAGTCTCATAAATAGCATACACTCCAGCTGGACCAGGAGTGCCCACTCTGTCCAGTCTCTGTGCCAGCGTATCTACCCTGCTGGCTAGGAGTGTCACAGAATCTACATTACATCTGCCACTACTCCTCTTTGGGGTGGCTCTCTCAGTTGACCAGTGGTAGCCGTTGGAAGCCTTCTCTTCCAATAGAGCCTTTGCTGCTTTAATCAACTGTCCCATGACAGCGCCTCCCACTGCGGCGTCTACTAATATCTTGACTGATGACTCTAGCCCACTATATAACGTCTAGACGAGGAGCCAGTCGGGCACACCATGGTGAGGGCATTGCTGCTAGAAGTCTTTAAACCTCTCCCAAGCCTCGCACAAGATTCTCCATCTTGCTGATTAAGTCAGTCCTCAGCTTTGCAGTTTTCCTAGGCGGGAAATATTTGTTGAGGAAAGCCTTTAAGAGTGCCTCCCAGTGAATGAGTTGGGCTCCTCATTCTGCAGCTAGTCGCTGGCTCTATCCTTCAGTGAAAATTGGAAAAGCCTCAGTCGTATGGCATCAGTGGATACCCTGTTGAACTTGATGGTGTCACACTTCGCAAGGAATTTACAAAGGTGCATATTAGGGTTATCAGAGGGGCGCCCACTGAACTGATCTTTCTCCATAAAAGTGACAAGGGCGGGGCTAAGCTCGAAGTTGTTAGCCTCCACCGCAGGGCTAACTATGGATGAGGTGATGCCCGACGCCTGCGGTAGGGCATAATCTCGTAGCACTCTTTGGTCTTGCCCTATCGTCTCTACTACTGCCCTCTTCTTTCTTCTCACTTCTCCACCTCACCTTGGAGCAATTTCTTTCATTTCAGGATTGAATGGGACAAGGTTTTGATTCCCTTGGCTCCTCCGGTGCATACAAAACAAACACAGCCCAGGTGTAAAAAGTGTCTAGCAAGAATAAAGAAGAACTAAAAGCTACCAAAAAAAAAGTAAAAATCTAGTCTAGAGTGTTTCAATCAGTTCTAATATTGAAAGGAACAAGTTCCTCAGCAACGGTGCCAAAAACTTGCTACGTTAAAAATTACCGCAAGTGTATGGTGTAGCTGTAGTTAGGAACCAGCGCGTACGGGTCACGTCCACAGGGAACCCACTTCCAACTACCAAAACTAACCCAAACACTCAAGCTAGGCAGAACAATCTCAAATGTTTGATATTAACTAATGATTCAGAAATCAGAATAATGAAATATCTAGGTTGGAATTGACAGCACGATTACGTTAGCGAATCAATTACTCACCCCATCAAACAAACCCAAGCAAGCATTATGAGTGGATAGATTGTCAATAAAGTCCATCTCCTCCCTCTCTCAAGGGTCGAAGACTAATCCTGGAGTTATAGTCACCTATTCTTAGGGGACTAGAGTCAAAGGATTACAAGATCTATAACCTCGAATCCCAATCAGAACTTTAATTTTTTATATCAAAATCCTAATTGTCTACTAAGTCATGCTAGGTACAAGCTTCGTCTCTGAACATTCCTCTAAGCCCGAATAATAATGGATGAATGCTCTTTCGAGCAGTTCATTGAACACCTAGTGCGCATAGTAGAAATCATGAACACAAGCAAGGGGCAAGTAGGAATTGGGGCTAAATCATGATTCAACCAAACATAATCGGCACCAATCCCAACCAAAGTTAGGAAATTAGCCACCAAACATCATAAAAATAGCAAACACAAACAAGGGAATGAAAAGCATTATCTAAAGGCGAAAACTTGAATTGAAACTGCAAGAGAAAAGGGGAAGAGAAACGTACTCCAATCTGGTAGCAATGCTGAATCCACAAATAAAACTCAAAATTAAAACTCTGAATTTGATCTAAATTAATGTGCAAAAGTATTCAAGAAGAACCCTAAAAATCCCTAAGAAGAGTGCTCTAAAAAGAAAATAAGTCTATCCCCAAAACTGCCCCCAACAGCGACTTAACTCACGCAGGCCAGAGGGTGGCACGGGGTGACCGTGCCACTTCTCTGGTCGGCGTCTGTCGCGAATCTAGCATGGCACGACCGGGCTTCCTGGCATGGAGTCCTCATACTGAATCTCTGGGTCTAGCCGCTCATCTTCTTGGCCTTCCCGGGACTTCGTTCGACCTCTATTCTTCCTTCAATTCATCCTCAAAGCCTTCCTTTTGACAAAACCTGAGGATTTCTCCTGAAAGTCAAGCAAACATATGATAAGTGCAATATGAACAGAAGGAAGCTAATTTGGCCCCTTTTTATCTAGATTAGGCATGGAAACAATGGGAAGTAGAGACCAAATGAGGGCTTAAAAGAGGTCAAAACAAAGGTTTACAATTGGTCTAGCATTTCTCCTAGACATATGTTCTTTTGATTATTGTTGATTCTAGTTTTCGCCAAAAAAAAAGTCCACAAAATTTATTTGTGGGGTTATAATCTAGTTAATCAAAGTATTTTTTTGTGGTTTGTTGTTCATTCTCATTAATTTAGGGAATCATCACCAAAGATTAAAGCCTTTTATCTAACCAATGGGCATTTTCACATGCTTCAAGTGGTGGCCTTGTGGGCTTCTCCTTTAGATCTTATGTGCATTTATTAATCTTCTTCAAGCTCTTGGATTTCTTCTACAAGTTTTTGCCTTTATTTGACAAAGGGTATCCTCATATGGATCATTTGCTATCAGAGCAAAAGGTTCCTTCATTTGAGTAAGCATCAAAGCCTTCACTCTTTGTGTTTAATTTGCTTCTACCATTTTCTTTACTCTTTTCCCCTTTAGATTCTTCTTCTTTAAATCTCCTTATTTAGTCTGTGACCCTTAAAAAATAGCGCAAACACAATCCCCAGCCCAAACATAACCCTAAACTCAATAAAAAGTTCATCCATAAACATTATAGAGTGTAATCAGATACAATTGACTATGGTTAACCCGCGGTGAATCCCAGGGACTATGGTAGTCGTGCGTTGTCAATCCTACAGAATGTCACGACCTTGTTCCATGACATCTCGTTTTCCAGAGCCTATCACAACCCCTCCTTGGTCACCCCCACGCTTCATGTTTTCTTTGTCTCATTCTAAACCTTCATTCCTTTCATTTCCCCAAATGCTTTTTGCCTTTTTCATAATACGATGGAAGATAAAGACCTAATTGAACTTTAGGATCAAGTAAAAATGGCACAAGTGAAAAAAGCTCCTTGCCTGGATGGTAATTATTTGAGATGGATTCAAACACTTAAAGATTATTTTGGGGAAAAAGGATGCTTGGATGACGAGAATTTCATGATAGCTAGTCAAAAACACTGAGGTTATATAGAATATTGGCTTAAATGCCTTAGGAGGAAGAGAGGTCTACAAGACAAATCTAGAATCACAACTATGAATGGCTCTCTAAGAGTTTCAAGAACTTTTATATGTTTAAGAGAGGTGAAATTCTTAGCACATTGAGTATTTTCAAACCCAAAGGCAGTAACAACCACTCAATGTTGGTGTCAATTGATCTAAACCCCAAGAATTGGACGGCAAATCCTTTCGAAGTGGGAGAGGCTGATTCGAAGCAGACTACGAGGTTCAATCTACTCCTCCAAAGCAAAGCCATGATTTAAGTAAAAGCAATGATGAAATGGGGCTCAAGGATTAGATACTCCAAGATCATTGCTGCCTTGGGGCCTTTGAAGGAGCCTAACTAAGCCTTGGAAAGGTGGCTACATAATTAGTAGCCTTAGACAAAGAGTTTAGTTATTTTTTTCCTCCATAACCACTTCTTTTATTTTCTACATTCTGGGCATAACATTTTTCCTACCTTCTAGCTCCATTTTAAATGGGTAAACATGCTCCAATTTTGGTAAACCACGCATGGATAGATAGCCTCTTATTTTCCAAAAAAACTATGGATCTGCTTTAAATTCTAAGTATCGATTGAGTTATGAAGGTTAAATTGAATAAGGGTCATTGAAGTACCTGGAATACATGATTTTAATTATCAATGTAATTGGACCAGCAAAAGGGTGATTTAGGGGTTAATAATTTATGAAAAGTTGGTGGGAACCTCCACTAAAATCCCCCTTTAATATCCTTCCTAATTCCTCCATTTAGGATAGTGTAAGATGCCACCAAGCAAGTGAATGTGTAATAAATTTTAGCCTTGCATTTTATCTAATGCCCCCCTTTCTCCTTGTTTTAATTGTACAACTATTTAGAATTTTATTTGTTATTTTCTTGTAATTCTATTGGTTGATACAAAGCTTGGAGAGCAGGGCACCCACTATACGATGGCTTGATTTCTTATATTATTTTCATATTTGGATTATGGAATGAAAAAACTTCTAGCTTATTATCTCTCTAAATCTCATTTTCTTTATCTCTCTTAGAGAGTAGTGATTGTGAGTCCTCCTTCCATATTAATCTTTGGTGCTTAGGCTTTATGATATTAAATGATGGGTTGAATAGTTTAGGTGATGGCTTAGCCTTTATCTTAGACATATTTTCTTTTGATTATTGTTGATTCTATTTTTAACCTAAAAAACTCTGCACAATTTATTAGCTTTGTGTTTGGTCATTACTTGGAGTTATAATCTTGTTAGTCAAAGTGTTTTTATATTAATTGTTGTCCGGCCTCATCAATTTGGGGAATCATCATCAAATATCAAATCCTTCATTTCACCAATGAGCACTTTCATATGATTCAAGTGATAGCCTCGCAGACTTCTCCTTTGGATCTTCTTGTGGTTTGTTGATCTTCGTCAACCTCTTGGATTTCCCCTACAAGTTTATACCTTTATTTGGTTAGGGGTATCTTCATATGGATCAACTATGTACAATAATTATCAAATTAATTTGAAGGAAAGAGATTGAGATGTGTTTATCAAAAGCTCTAATATTTAAGGTAGCTTGGTAATGAGAGATGGAAGAAATCAAATCAATTTATCAAGTGAATTTGCTTTCTGCCACTACTAGTGACAAGGGATGGAAAAATATCAAACTACTAAAATAGTTACATCTATTTGTAGTTCGATGATCTAATTGCTCGATTCTCATCAGTTAATTGCGGGTGGGGTAGAGATACACTTGCTAGAAACTTATTGGCACTTTTTCCATGGCACTAAGATGAATTCAAACACTGGTAGAAATGGTTGGTATTGTCTTTACCTATGTGAAAAAAGGGAACAAAGAGGGCGTTGATTGAATAAATAGTGTGTTGTGCTATATACTTTGATAGGCTTAAAGCATTATATATAGACAAGCATGTTATTCTTTCTCTATACATAGGCATTTTTTTCTGTGTGTGAAGTGTTCATTGATTACCTTTCCGTTCCTCGAGAAAGTAGAAGCAATAGCACTAATTTAATGGTTCTGTTCCTAGCCATATAGAATTCCTTAAACCACTTTTTAAAAACTCATTTGAACTTTTTGAAAAACAAGCCTTTCGCGTGATATTTGTTTTGAGATGCCAAAAGTACGCCCCAAAAAAAAGGCCAAATAGTTGCTAAGGTCTTATTCTTTTTGCCATAGAGCGTAATAAGCTTGCAGTTTCTTCCAATTCTTACATCTCTGACAAATTCTTGTTGCTTCATGCATCTTCTTGTAGCTCCTTACATTTCCTTTATAGCAATTATCAATGAGTGTATATTTTTGTGCTGGTTTATGACTCGTTTAACTTATGGTAATGTATCAACTTTTATAACATTGTAGTTGCCATTTTATTTTTCTCTCATCTTTGTAGAAATATGTATATTTCTTTATATACTATCAATATTGAAAATCTATATATATTATGATGAACACAATGTTTGTGTAAATATAAAAAAATTATGACAAATATACATGTGTATATGCAATCAACATAAAAATCTATCTATTCCCCTTTATTCGATAAAATTTTAGTTCAAACGTTTTATGATAAACATACACAATAGAGATACTAGCTCTCTTTCTCTCTAGCTGCTCTCTCTGTCTCTAGCTATTTACAGAACACAGAACGGTCACTTAGGGTCCGCCGAATCAGCCCGGCAGCCGATGCCAACAGCTTGCACGGAGTCAACCAGTACACCGGAGTCCGCACCACAATAGCTTGCCTCATATATAGCTAATATGGGCCAGCTTCAGGGGGTTTTGTTGGCGACCTGAAACGGTAGATTGGGTCACCGGCGTTGTCAGCTTTCTCACATCAGAGCGAAAGCCGGCAGTGGTGGCCGTCGACGGTGAGTCCTTCCCTGAGGTCTCTCTGTTCGGGGTCTCTGAGTACCAAAGTCCGCCACCGTGACCCTGTGCAGGCTTCTTCCCGCACCAGCAACCCGATTTCCAGCGGGCTCCTCGGGTTAGTTTCCCCTGAGGCTACTGTTGGTGCCCTTGGTTTCTTAGGTTAGTCTCTCTGTTTGACGCCATTATCGACACAAGGGGATTGAACCTCAAGCTGCGTTCTAGATCCTTCACAGTGTGGCTATTCATCTCCAAATCTCAGGTTCCCCCTGTCTCTCCCTTTTCTTCTTAAATTGCTATTCTTTTTCAGTTAGGTTACCATAATTTCTAGTTTGCCTAATCTTTGGTTTGTTTCACGAGTTCTGGTTTCTGGCTGCTTTGCTCCATTTTAGGCTAAATCTTTGGTTTGTTTCACAATTGTTAACTGAGGATTGTAGTTGGAGGGCCTCGTTTTTTGTGGCTTGCTTGTGTCTCCCTGGTAGTTTTGGTATCTGGCTCAAGTTTAGTGCCCTTGCTACATTAGAGTTCACTCCTCATTAGTCCCTGCAGCATTATTACTCTTTGCCCTTGTGACTAGTTTATTTGTCGTTGTTATTTACTAGTTTTAGTAAGTTTCTTGGCAATTTTATTCTAATTATTAGTATTAGTTCGGTGGTTGTACTAGTATTTGTCTTCTATTGGTTAGCATTTTGTTGTAATCCTCTGCCATTGGCTTTAGCAATATTATTTTCATTATTAGTGCTGCAATTAGTTTCAGTTTCTCCAAGTAGTTTTTGTTAAGTTTTTGCTACTATTACTTGGTTCAATCCTTTCAAGTTTTTGGTCGGAAATTGATTTGTAAGTACCATAGAATCGGTTTCTGAGTGCACTGTTAGCTTTTTTTTGGTGCTGTTGCTTGCGGTATTAGTTTTAATCACTATTAGTTTTAATCTCTTTGGTGTGTATTGTTGTTGCTGTGTTGGGTGTGTTAGTATTATCGCTTATAGTTACCTGTTTTAGTTAGTAGCCTTCGTTTGACTAGGGTGTTTCTTCTAGCCGAGTAGAGTCCTAGGCTTCTTTTCTTAGCCTTTGGCCCTTTGTAACCAGGGTCTCTTTCTTTTTAGTTTTCAGCGCCTGGTTCCGTTCCCCTTTCAGTTCCCTTTGTAGTTAGTGGCGAGCAATGTAGTAGCTTTAGCCAGTCCTCCGGGGGGTAGGGGGTCAGGAAGGGTGGAGGGTTTCGGAAGGTGCGCCTAGCGTCATGGAATATTGGGTCTCTTACGGGCAAGTCCATAGAATTAGTTAAATCTTTGCATAGACATAGGATTACTATAGCTTGTGTTCAAGAGACGAAGTGGGTGGGAGCTAAGGCTAGGGAAGTTGATGGGTACAAATTATGGTATTCGGGGTCAAGTAAGGCGAGAAATGGAGTTGGCATCTTAGTTGAAAAGGAGTTGGTTGACTTTGTTGTTGAAGTGACGCGTAAGAGTGACCGAATTATGGCCATTAAGGTTTTGGTGGGTTCAGAAGTCACAAATGTGGTTAGTGTGTATGCTCCTCAAATAGGTCTTCCAGATGATATTAAGAAGGATTTTTGGGAGGATTTGGATATGGTCACCCAGGATATACCTCGGAGCGAGAAACTTTTCATAGGAGGAGACTTTAATGGCCATATTGGTGTTGACTCAGACGGGTATGATTCGACCCATAGGGGTTTCGGTTTTGGGGAGAGAAACAGCAGAGGAGTTTCGGTACTGGACTTTGCGGTGGCTTATGAATTGTTGGTGGCAAACTCCTTTTTCAAGAAGAAGAAGGACGACTTGGTGACCTTTAGGAGTGGCTCCTCAAAGACCCAAATTGATTACTTCCTGATGAGGACTGATAGTCAGAGGTTTTGTAAGGATTGTAAGGTGATTCCTAGTGAGTGTCTAGAAACTCAGCATAGGTTGCTAGTGTTGGATGTAGAGTTCAAATGTTCAAAGTGAAAGAAGAGGAGAGTCGGAGACCCTAGAGTTAAGTGGTGGACCCTTACGAAGGATAATGTCGTGTTATTATCAGAGAGGATTACTGAAGAGGGAGCTTGCAGGCGAGTAGAAGATGCGGATAAAATATGGGAAGCGATGGCAGATTGTATTCGAAGGTGGGCTAAAGAAATCCTCGGTACGTCTAGAAGAGGTGGCTACAAGATGAAGGGTGCCTGGTGGTGGAACGAGGAGGTTAAGGAGAGAGTCAAGGAGAAAAAAGAGGCATACGCTGATTTCTTGAACAGTGGAGCGGATGGAGAGAGAGAGATTAGTAGAGTTAGATATAAGGCTGCGAAGAAGGTCGCCAAGAAAGCTGTAGCGGTAGCGAAGAGCTTGGCTTATGACAGGCTATACCATAGACTGGCAACCAAGGAATGGGAGAAGGAAGTCTTCAAACTAGCAAGGGCTAGGGATAGAAGAACGAGGGATTTAGGTGTCGTGAGGTGCATCAAGGATGAAAATGGTAAGGTGTTGTCTGAGGATGCAGAAATCAAGGAGAGATGGCAAAGGTACTTTTCCAAACTCCTCAATGGTGAAGTGGTGGAAGATTCTCGTGGTAGCGTTAGAGAGAGTAGCGAGATGCAACTGGGTCCGCAAGTGTGTGGTCGTATCAGAAAGGACGAGATTAAAGAGGTCTTACAGAAGATGACCAACGGGAAGGCAGAGGGTCCAGATCAGATACCAGTAGAAGTGTGGAAGTATTTGGGTGAAGAAGGATTAGAGTGGCTAATGGAGCTTTTCAATATCATTTTTAGGACCGCTAAAATGCCCAAAGAGTGGAGGTGCAGCACAGTCATCCCCCTGTATAAGAACAAAGGTGATATTCAAGATTGTAACAATTTTAGGGGTATAAAGTTGCTCAGTCATTCTATGAAGTTATGGGAGAGGGTGATTGAGAGAAGGTTGCAGAAGATCGCTACGATTTCAGAGAACCAATTTGGTTTTATGCCGGGCAGGTCGACTACGGAGGCGATTTACCTCCTTAGAAGGCTCATGGGTTTGTACAGAGGTAGAAAGACGGACCTTCATATGATATTCATTGATCTGGAAAAAGCATATGATCAAGTTCGCGTGAAGTGGTATGGAGATATTTGGAGAGGAAAGAAGTGTCACCCTTGTATATCCGAGTTATTAAGGATATATACGAGGGAGGTAGGACGAATGTTAAGATGCCAGGAGGGGTCACAAATGACTTCTTCGTTGGTATGGGCCTGCATCAGGGTTCAGCCTTAAGCCCCTTTCTTTTCACTATAATTATGGATGTACTTACTAGAGGGATTCAAGATGAGCTACCCTGGTGTATGTTATTTACAGATAACATTGTTCTTATAGATGAGACCAGGCAGGGTGTTAATGACAAGTTGGAGCGATGGAGGCATACTCTAGAATCTAGAGGCTTTAGAGTGAGCAGATCGAAAACAGAATACCTTCATTGCTGCTTCAGTGGAAGAGTAAATAAGGGGGGAGAAGTCACCCTAGATGGGAGGTCGATTACTAAGGTTGATAAGTTTAAATATTTAGGCTCGATCATTCAGCAGAATAGGGATATTGACGAAGACATTAGCCAGCGTATAAAAGTGGGCTGGCAAAAATGGAAGTATGCCTCAGGTGTGCTGTGTGATAAGAGGGTGTCCCTAAGTTTGAAAGGCAAAGTCTATCGCATGGTAGTTAGGCCGGTTGTTCTCTATGGATCGGAATGTTAGCCTTTAAGAAAGACGCAGGTTCAAAGGTTGATGGGAGCAGAGATGAGGATGATTTGGTGGATGTGTGGATATTCGAGAATGGACAGAATTAGGAATGGAGTTATCCGGGACTTAGTTAAAGTAGCTCACATCGATGATAAGATGAGAGAAATGAGACTTCGATGGTTTGGCCATGTGAAAAAGGAGGAGTGTGGAGGCTCCAGTAAGGAGATGTGAGATGATCAGCATCCCCGAAGGCAAAAGAGGGAGGGGACGACCTAGGAAGAGTTTGGAAGAGGTGATTAGAGAGGTCTTGAAAGTTGTCGGTTTGACGGAGGACCTGACTCAGGATAGGAAGCTTTGGCGGAATAGGATTAGGATCTTAGCTCGTAGAGAGCCCACCCCGTAGCTGTCGATGGGTGCAGGGGCTTAGTGCTGGTAGTGGTTCTTTTCGCATGGCTTGTTTATTTGCAGGTAGTACTTCCTTTTGGGAGGAGTCCTCGTTTGCTCACCTGCGGACTGCTAAGGTATGTCACCTTCCTCTGATAGATTGTTTTTACACTACATAGCTCCAGCCACTTGCCTTTTTTATATCGTGGTCATTCTTGGATATGTGACCCTTCAATGTTTTCGCAAAGGCTTTTTTCACAAAATCTTTTTTTGTGGGTCTCTTGGAATCAGTCTTTCTATGGGTAAGAATGCCCGTAGAGGTAAGATTGCCTACAGTTGGATCTCCCCAGGCCCCGCGAAAGCGGGACCCGCATTAGGAGGTGTTGTTGTAGTGTAGTTTTATGATAAACATAATATGTCTTCAATAAATATAACACAATAAACCTACATGGTGAATAATTATCTTTTTTTAGCAAGTATAGAGAAAATAGTCAAAGATGCATTTGTAATTATAATATAAAAGTTTTATTTAGATTTGACTTTCGACATTAATCATATATGAAAATAATCTAACAGTAGGTGACTTAAACATTTCAACTATTTCACCTCTATGTTAGCTCATGACAATTTAGTTGCTATTATTGTACAATTGAACATTGGGTGGTTCATCCTCATTTGAGTCTTTTGCTGCGATTTCTCTACCCTGTTTACATAGAATAATGAAATTATGGAGAGCATAAGAAACAATAATTATCTTAATCTGCTGCTCCAATTTCATTTGAGGCATTCTCTCTGCCAATATTTTTCATCTCCCCTTCACTACTCCAAATGTTGTCTTGGTCGTCCTCCAAAAAGATGAGTGCCGATGGTTGAATTGTTCCTTCAATCCTTCAACTGGGCCATACTTAAATTCTGGGACATGATGGTGAGTTTCTTTTCCTATGTATGGTGCTAAATATCCAAGAGTATCTAGATATGCTGAGTCAACCAAATATTATTTTTGTAAACATTAATGAAAATTGATTTGAATTTTTTATGTTAAATGTGAATTATTAAGGCTGTGTTTGGTCCTTAGAAAATTTGGTGGAAAGAAAAGTTGAAGGAAAAAAAATATGAAGGAAAAAAAAGTAAGGAGAAAATGAGTTTTTTTCTCTTGTTTGGATTGAGGAAAAAAATAAAAACATTTGAATGAGAAATTTAAATGTTAATGACTTACTCGAATCATATTGATGTCATCTAAGTTGTGCAAGGTTGGAGTAGATTAGGAATTCTTTTGGGAACTTTTCCCAAACTTTTCTCACAATTTTATGAGGAAAATTTTGTCACTTGTTTCTAACAATTTTTCCACCTAATTTTCCTCCATATTTTTTTCTTTGTGATTTCCTCTAAACCAAACACAAGAAAAAAAAGTTACTTTCCCAAATTTTTATCTTTCCATCAAATTTTCCAAAGTCCAAGCGGAGCTAAAGAAAATGTAAAAAATACATCTTTGCGCATCTGGAGAAGGATAAAGATAAATTGAACTTTGGTTGAAGTTAACTATCTCGTAATTCTATCATGTCATGTGCACATTGTGCTCCCAACTGATGCTTAAATAAGCGGTCATCATGCCAAATGGCACTATAATGATAATATTCCAAGTGTTCTGACTTGTATACGATCGATGAGCATCGTCGACATCTTCTCCAAGTATTGGTTTCACATGCAAGCCATCTAACACTCCAATAAAAATTCTATGAGATACAAACTAACATATGCTTACTACTTTTGAATTTTTGTGGACAATTATGTTGATTATACAATTGATTCACATATTTAAAATACGTTCCCTAAAGTAGAACCAATAATAACTCCTGTTGTTCTCTATTTCTTTGTGCAGCACAGTTGCATTTTGAATGGCCTAACGATGTCAGCTGATAATTCAACAAAAAGCTTTCAGGAACTCTCTATAATAATGCTTGATAACTAAAATGACGTGATTGAACTTATTGTTTGCATCTTAATAAGAAGCAGCCCTAGTTAATATAAATAAGCATATACTCGCTTGTTCTGGTACCTTTACTTTTAGTGAAGTTGCTCCTTACATGTTTCAGGTTCTTCATAGACTATTCTATGTATGAGTTTCCCTCCACCTCTTTCATGTTATAACCTTGATAATCTTGGAATGCTTAGTAGTTCTGACATAAGGCTCTCTAAACTATCAAATAGTAGGACGCAAAGGAGATTCTCTTCTTCATCTATTCTACATTTCAACATCAAAATCATGAGCATAAGCAATCAACATAATGCAGATGGATTTATTTTTATAATTATTTGGTAATGTTGTCTAAAAAAATTAATTTTAATTTGTCAAATTTAAATAGTTTTCAATTTGAAGAGTTCTACTTAATATTATGGAGAAAACTTGTTAGTTTATCTTTAAGGGTATATTTTAATTAAAGAGTTTTTTAATTTGCTTGTAGACAGCTAAAACTAATGTAAAACAATATCCTCAAGTATAGAGTATGTTTACTTTTATTAATTTCTGGTCCAATATTTATTTTATTGTTATTTAAAGGTTTACTCCTTGTAAATATCTTATTTTACTCTTGCCTATGGTGGTCAAGAATGAGAATGGCGCACAACCAAAATTTATCCATATCAATTACGTTATTTCACTCTTACTTAAGCTGATCGATAACGAGAATGGGGCATAACCAAAATTTATCCATATCAATTATTAAAAATTAATTTCCTAAGTGAAAGTACAAAATTTCATAAATATCATAGACATATTACACATAATTTTTTCATAAAATAATTTATTTCACAAATTATATGGTAAAGACCAACATTTATGCATATGAATCTAAAAATTAAGCATACAATTTTGTAATAATTATAGAGTTGCTTACATCAACCTTACAGCTTTTTCAACTTCTTGCAACTTTTAGAAATTTCTTCATATTCTTATAACTCTTTACAGCTTCTTACAACTCCTTACAAATGCTTATATTTTCTTACAGTTATAGCTGCTCCATATTGTGAAAAAGAACAGGGGCTTGAATCAACCAACTGAAGCATGAAATTAGTGAAATAGAAAGAACACACAAAATTAAAGAGATAAAATAGGAAGAATTTAAAGTGAACAACAACATAGATCAACAAAAACTCCAGCTTTAATTGAATCTAAAGTAGTTAAGAGTGGCTACAAAGGAGAGAAAATGGCTAATCTATCGACAAAACTGCCTAATTTCTATAGAAGAGGTGAAAGTGGGTTTATATATAACCCAATTCAAGTGCTGACACGAGCGTGCTAGGCAGCACTGGCCATTTGTGCCACGCCTCAGGAGTATGAAACTACAGCGTGCAGGACGAAGCATGATCGTGCTAGCTAAGAAGCATGCCCGTGCTTCGGACTATGAACACATTTGACTCTTAAGCTGACTTGGATGAAAGCTCAAAGGATATTGAATCACTCCAGAATGGGGCGAATACGGTGATGATCAAACCCATAAATTAACAAAAAAGAATTGCGGGAAATAAATGTGGACAAGGCATGAGTATTTTTTAACGAGATTAGCCTCAACCAAACTTGGTCCCCACCTAGAGTTCACTAACTCTAAGATTAGCCCAATTTTATTAGGAGGAATAGTTATTACTCTAGAGTACATCTACTTTAAGTTCCAGCTCACAAGCTGACACCGTCAACAAGGCTCGGAAGAGTTGATCCTTCAACTCTATGATCCCACCTAATTACAACATTAAACAATAAAACTCAAATGAATGAATAGCAAATTAAAGCTAAATGTATGCAGGTAAGTATTGTTGCTTATGCTTTCTCATATGTCTTTTTTAGCTGCAATTGCCTAGCAATTTATAAGTAAATGATATTGGAGATGTTGAGAGATCATTAGAAAAGTGACCGTTGCATCAAAAGAGGAAGAATGATCTTGGATATCAGTTCAAGGCCTTAAAGTACAGTAATCAAGCCCTTGATTTTTTGCAGGTTGCTTTAACGACTAAAATTCTGATTTCCAACAACTACTTGCTTAATATAATACTGAAGATCTTTGCATCCTAGTAGCTGATATAGAGCAGCAGTATGATTTTTTCAAAAGATATTAACCCATTTAGGCTAATCTTGATTATCTCAAAGATATTGTCATATAAAGAATCATATATTATTCGCAACTCTAAATAGGCCAATGTGTTATCCATATAATATGGCTAGATTTAAGAATAATCAACTTATAATACTCACTTGATTTAATAAAATTAAAATTTGTCTTTCATTCAAAATTGAGGGGTTTTAAGGGAGTCAACAATCCCCTCCTTTTTGATGAAAGGTAACATTTTGCTTTGACTATTCATGAATGATTAGAGTTAAAAGGAATGAGATCATTTTTGCCAAAGGAATGGATTTTTAGATACTTACCATGCATTATAATTTAACTTTATCATGTTTGCAATCTTACCAAGGCTTCTAACTTTGTCCACGAGCTTAACATACATTCAAAACTAATCACGTCACAACTAGACAAGCGTTACATCACTTACAAAGCCTTAAGACTATTCTCCTGCTCTGATTTTCAGCAAAAACAAGGGGGTGACCAATAACATGTTGGTTTATATATGTGGGATCAAAATGATTAAAACAGAACATTTATAAACCAAAGTGGAAATCAAAGAGAGCTAAAGCCTGGACAAAGTGGGGATTAGAAGAGTTCAATTGAATGATGGGATCTGCAAAATTTGTAACATGGTCCAAATCAGATGGCTTGAAGTTGATTGCGAGGTTGACACCATGGTGAACCAAACTAATCATGCGAATCAAGTCATCCAATTTTCTGCTAAACAACCCCATTTCAGAATGTATGAGATCCACTCTAGTCCTCAACTCGGCATGATGCTCTCTCAAGCTTTCAAGGCTATCCACGAGTGTAGTTTAAAGAAGAATTCTCGAGGAGGTGAACTTTAAGAGTAGTAGCTTCTTTAGGAGTGAGGTCAAAGGCATGGTCTATTTTGTAGAAGCAAAGGGTTTTGAGGGAGTTGGCAGAAATAACTGGTACTGGCTGGGTGACATAATCATCTCGATCCAAAGGGATTTTGAAATAGGTGAAGATGAAGGAGCTTAGCTGAAGGAGGAGAGAGACGGATGAGTTAATGAAGCAGTGGGACTAATTTTGAGTTTTAAAAGAAGGGTCAATTATTAGCAAATATCACAAGACCCCAAATAAAATTTCCTATTCAAATATAGCATATTAGACATGTTTGGAATACTTTTAGAAGAGCAGGAAGGTCAAATATAATTTTTAATTTTAGAAGATTCCAAAAATTAAAAAAATTTGTTATCACAGAAGAATTATATAAGAGCTTTTGAAAATATTTCAACTGTTCCCAAAGAGGAAGGAATTAAATAAGATTTGAATAACAACTGTTTTATTTACTTTTTTATAGAGGACTTATAGTCATGACTTTGAAATTGGAAGTTCAAACCCTTGATTTAGTCACACCAAAAATCTCTAGTTTCTGCCTACAATTCAAAGCCTTGAACTGTACTTTAAGGCTTGAATTTTTAACAGTGAACAAATAGCACATTATTTTACCTTGCAAGAGCTCAAGAACATAATTAGTACTTAGAAAGGGTTCCCCCTCATTTTATGCATCAATATTAAGAAATCTCCCCCTTTATGATACCAAAGTTCATTACCGGCTTTCAAGCATACCTGCAAAACAATAGATCAAACCTTTCTACCCTCGGCATCGAATTTAGGTCCAACGTTGGTTGTAGCCATATTTTGTGGTCTTGTCCCTTTCGGTATCCAAACTTAGATAATTTTGGTATTTGGCTTTCTAAGAGGACATTAATAAGAGATATGGCCCTTCCTCAAACAATAATTGTATGTGGTGTGATGTTTGTTTTTGGATGTCTCTTGAAGAAAGAAATTTTTGTATGTTTTCTTTTCGTAAAAGGGGTATATCCAATACCTTCTTTGTTGAAGGACATCTTTCGAGATCTGAATAATTTGTCCAAATTATCTTGTCTGTTAGAAAACTTCAACACCACCTTTTCAAGCCTTCTATATTTGGATTGAAGCTCTTTTTTTTTTCTTGCTCAAGAGTTTCAATCCTTATGTGAGATTATTGTTTGATTTTTGCAAAAATTCTTTTTCAATGGACAAATCACGAATTGTTTTCTTCAAGGACTTTATCTCGGACAATACTCTTGCTCACATTGTATGTATTGAATTAAGGCTTCGGTTAATTCATCCTTAGAATATTCAAGAAAGTTAGAGCAATCTACCTCATCCGAGCTTTCATACTCAATTTCATCCTCTTGACTTTGTCTTCATTCACCATAAAGCATAAGTTTGTCGCTTGTTCTTCATCGTCACTATTGCTTGAGTCACTATCACTCCATGCGACAATCATTGCTTTCTTGAATTCTTTCTTAGCCTTTTGCTTGCGTTTTTTAGCTTTCTTTTGTAAAATGGGGCAATCTTTCACTACATGCCCCAGTAAACCACAACCAAAACAAGGACCAAGATTATATTCATTTTTATTTTTTAAGGGTTTGTTACCTTTTGAAGATTTCTCATTCTTCTTCAAGGAAGATCCCTTTCTATAGAACTTCTTGTGATCAAATCCCTTTGACTTGAAAATCTTCTTTAGTCCTCTTGCGATCATCGCTATGGAATCTTGATCTTCTTCACTAGATTCATCTTCCGAGGAGTAATCTTCTTCACTAATAGTTTCAAAAGCTACTCCCTTCTTTGGTTGAGTTTCTTCATCTTCTTTAAGATGAATTTCATGCGTGAGAAGTTTCCCAGGTAGATCATCCAAGGCTAGTGTCTTGAGGTTTTGGGCTTCTTTAATTGCGGTGACCTTGGGACCCCATTCATTTTTGGGAAGACATCGAAGAATTTTTCTAACTATTTCCTCATTGGTATAGGTCTTGCCAAGTGATTTGAGTTTGTTAGTTATGTTGGTGAATCTTATAAATATCTCCTTGATAGTCCCGTCGGGTTGTATTTTGAACAACTCATATTGATCTTCATATGTTACTACCAGCTTATCCCATATTTTTTTAGCTGTTTTACATGAACAAATACGATTGTATTCGTTAGTATCTAATCCACAATATAGGATATGCATAGCCTCATAATTTTTTGAAAGTCTGGCAAAATCTTCTCAACTGTATTGATCTTATGTTTTCTCGATAAGCTTTCCATCAGTAGCAGTCTTTGGAATGTATGGACCTTTAGTTAGGATGTTCCAACACTTATACTCTTCGGTCTTGATAAACATCTGTGTCAAATTTTTTCAATAAGAAAAGTTAGTACCCCTAAACAAGGGAGGTCTAGTAGTACAGTGACCTTGATCATAATAGTCTTCTCTAATGGTGGCCATGATCGTTGCCCATTTGACAGTAATGTCAAAATGCAATTTGATCTAGCTCTAATACCAATTGAAAGCTCAAAGGCTATTGAATCACCCTAGAGGTAGGTGAATAGGGTGATGATCAAAGCCACAAATTAATCGAAAAAGAATTATGGAAAATAAATGTAGACAGATACGAGTATTTTTAAGGTCAGACTCGACCAGATTTAGTTCTCACCTAGAGTTCCCTAACTCTAGGATTAACCTATAGTTACAACTGTAGAGTACACCTACTCCAATTCAAAGTGACAAGTTGACACCCTCAATAAGGCTTGGTAGAGTTAAATCTTCAACTCTATGATCCCTCCTAATTACAACTTTGAACAATACAACTCAAATAAATGAATAGCAAATTAAAGCTCAAGCTATGCACGTAAGTATTGTTGCTTGTGCTCTCTCATGTGTGTCTTCTTTAGCTGCAAATGCCTCCCAATTTATAAGCAAATGATGTTGGAGATGTTGGGAGATCATTGGAAAAGTGACCATTGCATCAAAAGAGGAAGGATGATCTTCAATATTAGTTCAAGTCTTTGAAGTGCAGTAATTAAGCCTTTGATTTTCTGCAATTCGCTTCAACGGCATCAATTTTGATTTCCAACAGCTACTTGCTTAACATAGGACTAAAGATCCTTGTTCATTAGTAGCTGATATAGAGCAAGCAACATGATTTCAAAAGATATTAACTCATTTAGGCTAATCTTGATTATCTCGAAGGTGTTGTTATGTAGAGAATCATATATTATTAGCAACTCCAAATAGGCCAAAGTATTGTGCATATAATATGGCTAGATTTAAGAATAATCAACTTATAATACTCACTTGATTTAATCAAATTAAAATTTGTTTTTCAGTCGAAATTTAAGCAAGGGTTTTAAGGGAGTCAACATTGGATGCTGCATAATGTACACGAATGGTGTCTGGTCGATGGAGTATAGGTATGATCTTGGAGGATGGGTGGCGAGATGGTGGAAGTTGGCTGGTGGTTGGGCTGGAAAGCACGGCAAGCTTGCAGCAAGACAATCTTAGTTCCGAAAGGCTAACAAACAGCTTATTACCTACACAAGATATGAAAATATAATACGAGCCCTAAAACTATATGATTATTACAAGCAAAAGCATAGGTGGAATGGGGTGTAAAAATATCACACTTTGTGCTCAAAGAATTTACATGGTAAATTAATAACATTGTCTTTACTATACATTTTAGATGGAACATTACTATCACTGATTTAACCTTCCATTTGGAGACGTAAATCTTTCTAATAATTCATGAATAGTTGTGGTAATTATTAAAGTTTAGTAGCACATATTTGGCATGCATGAAAATAAGGCATAAGGTTAAATGGGCAATCGAATTACACTACATACTTTATAAGAAAGCATGTTGTTATTTAAAATTAATTATAATAAAATATTAATTTAAAATACATATCACTTTGTTTTCAACATGCGAAAAAGAAACTACGAATTTGCTATGATATGAAATGGATATGGATGAAGAGTTTTTTTAAAAAAATAAATAAATAAATCAACGTAGAGCTATCAAAAATACAAATGTGAATTAATTGCTTTCTAGGATACTTTGTATTATAATGTCTCTTTGGTGTGATGATCTAAATCAGTAGAAATTGCTTCCTCCAAACACTCGCTCTGTACATAGTTATGATAGTGTTATTGTCTATTTTTAATTTTGTTAAAAATATGGTAGAATCCATTAAGGAAGCAAAGTTGATTATAAACCCTGCCAACCATGGTATAATCATAACTAACATATTTGGAAAAATGATTCTACAATATAGAGGTTAGTTTCTTGATTTACTTAATAATGTGGGCCAACTGTATCAATATTTTTATTGTTTCTTTTAAAGGAAATTAATGATAGAAAATGTTGAAAAAAACAGCATTCACAGATTAACTCATTACAACTGTACAAGTCATTTTACTAATTTTTCACTAGAAAGAAGTGTATTGGATTTGCATATTGTTGACTTGTGGTAATATTCAAATTTTTTAGGCAATGTAAAAAAAGTTAAAATGATTTCGTTTGCCAGAGGTTTTCTTCTTTTGGGGGGGGGGGTTGACAGAAGGAAGAGAGCAATGTTAATAACACTGCTTGCAGATCTTTAAAAATATTTTGAGCAATTTTAGTCGATTAATACGAGAGAATGGTTTCATTTTCACAGAAATAGAAAGATAAAGTAGGAATTATTCCTAAATAAATGAGAATAGCAGTTTCAGAGAGAAAATGTGAATAGTAGTTTAAACGAGGCAAGTAAGCTTCTCCAACAAGAATGTCAGATTTGTGTCTCTATTCGAGTAATTATTTCTTCTCAAAGGGCCTGTTCTATTTCGCGTTTTAGGTAGATAAATAAATGTAAGAAGATGTAAAGAGCTGTAAGGAGATGTAAGAAGCTGTAAGGAACTGTAAGGATGGATGTAAGGAGTTGTTGAATTGTTAAAGAGTTGCATAGTATAATTTGTTTTACAATGAACGTTTTGGATGAAAAATAATTAAAATAATATACTTATTAAAAATAAATAATTAATTAAGTTAATCACACAACAATAAAATATATTAATCCCTATAAATTTGGTGAATAAAATTTCATCCAAGATTTTTTATATGAACATTAGTTTGATCGAATAAGCAAAGTATACAAAATTGAATACAACTCTTCAAATAAATTCCTATTTTAAGTAAATAATTTTAAATATAAATAAATGTGTGGCCATCTATAATAATATATATTTCATATCGAAACTCAAATATAATTTACGTCGTTGTATTATGTTTTTATGTTTATGTAAATGTTGTATTCATAAGATATTTATTAATTTTGTATATTGGTAGTATCATTAAAATATATATATATTTCTGTAACTAAAATAAATGAATGTTATAGAAAATCTATAAGATGTACGAAGACGTATGAAGATGTAAGGAGATTTAAGAAGATGTAAGGAGATTTAAGAAAATGTAAGGAGATGTAAGGATTATGTTAAAGATGTAAGGAGATGTAAGAAGCTGTAAGGAGATGTAAGCTTCTAGCTAAATCCTAAAAAACGCGAAATAGAACAGGGCCAAAGTCGTTAAATTCCAAGCCACGGACATACATGCTTTTCTTTGTTTTGGGGGAAGGCGGCACGAATACAACTATATTTTTATATTCACATTCTGTGTGCATATATATATATATATATATATATATATATATATATATATAATATATATAAATATATATATATATATATATATATATATATATATATATATATATTATATATATATATACATACACACACATACACACACAGGCATATATATATATATATATATATATATATGTATGTATGTATGCATATAAATATGTGTGTTTGTGTGTGTGTATGTGTGTGTATGTTAGAGGATAAACCTATTCCTAAGCCTTCAACCATCAGCTTAACCTTTCAATTGAGATGGTTCTTGAACATGGTATTAGAGCCATTCTGAGCGAAAGGCCTCAAGTTCGAATCTTTGCGGCCCCCATATTGATTTATTGCATAAGGTAGAAGGAGCATTTGCAGCATCCATGCTTCAAGCCCAAAAGGACATTCGCGTGAGGGGGTGTTTTAGAGACGATAAACCTATTCCTAAATCTTCAACCATCAGCATACTACAACTACCTAAGTCCTGTCGGGAACTTCTGTTATACTTGCAATTCATCCGTATCTGATCATGCTCGGTCCCCTTCACTCAACGACCTATATGTAGTTGAAATTATTGACTATTTCACGAGGATACTGTTCATCATGCCAACAGTTCGTTTTGGGCAAGAAAGCAATAGTAAATTTGTCTTATGCGGTTTGGCATTTAATTCCTGAAGAAGTTGAATGCAATTTCTCTTTTCCTTGAGGCTCAAGGCCTAGTTAATGTTCTTTGTTTCCACCAGCCCGGAATTTTTCTTCTCTTCTTTTAACACTGGCGCCTTTATCTGGTCCAAGTACTGGAATACTCCATTGATAAATATTTTCGTACTCTACGTTTTTGGATAAATATTTTTGAGACTATATAGGTTTGGATAATTATTTTTTGAGGTACAATTATTTGGTTTATAATATTTTTGGAGACAAATATTTATATTTCTGACCTTCAACTTTCTAAAATTATAAATTGACCCCAAATATACAAATATGATTATCTTTGATGTTTTTTCTTCTTGTAATAATTTTACTTGATGTTAGTTATTACAATCTACTACTTGTGCCATAAATATTATATTTTCTGTGATTAGAGGCCCATCATACTTAGCAAAATAATTAAAGCTTGAATAGAGAGTTTCGACCATTATCTGAACATAGTTGGCATTGGACCCTGGCGTTCCTCCAACTTCCAGTTTGCAGAGATCACAAATCCTGGCTACACCTTCCTTAGATCAAGTACATCACAGATCCATTTCGTTTCCTACATTGAATCATAGTCACTAATCATGTTTTTAATCTTTTTAAGGATAGTTAAGCTTCAAGTAAGAAATTATAATATTTAAGGCATAAGGCTCGATTGAATAGCATTCCTCAATGGAAAATTTCTTTTATTGAAAGCTCAAAAGTGAAAATATTATAATGGAAAGATTGAAGAAGGACTTAAACTATTAGGATCACTAGAGTTTTAAACTACTAGGATCACTAGATATGCTTGTTTATAGAGTAATAGAGAATCCTGACTTCTCTTTTGTTCAAATATGCTCAAATGACCGTGTCCTTTCTCATCATTCAGCCTCTCCTTTTATAGATGGGTTTGGAATATATAAGATACCCTAACGGTTACAGTACATACTGATTTTACACATGGTTACAGTTGCATTCACATGGCTACAGTAGACTGCCTTATTTTACAGATCTGACACTTGTCAAAATAGTATAATAATGGAGCAACCACTTTTTAGAGTCTTTTAATGTTAATAAGACTAGTCATCCATATTGAGATTCTACATTCCCTAATCTAGGGGCGTTCATAGTTAGGGTACCCGAACCAAAAAAGATTTCAGTTCAGGTACCCGAAATTTTGGGTGGGCAAAATGATGAACCGTATTCGAACCAAAATTTTCGGGTGCCCGAAAATTTCGGTTCGGGTTTTTGGTTACCTAATAACCTATTTTTTTCTAAATTTTCTTCTATTTCGCCTAATAATTTGTTTATATCCATAATATAATTATTGGTATTTATGTTTTAAAACATTGTCGTATTGTGCCAAATTGTACTTGATATTATTGCACAATATTCCAATATGACGTAATACCTTACCACCATTCACATTTCGAGGACTCCACACCCATAAACTCACTAACATCATATTCATGCCCAACACATTGTTTGAATGCAACAAAGTCTTCTAAAGAACCCAGACATCAAAACAACACAATACAACGAAGTCGAAATATTTGTCTTCTTAAGGCTCAGGGATATTTGATTTATAAAGTCTTTAAAGAAGTAAAAATTTTAAAAATTTCAAAAATATTTTTAGAAAAGTTTCGGATTTTCAGGTACCTAAACTCTCAAAACGCCCGAACCGTACCCGAACCAATAACATGAAAAAAATCGTTTCGAGTACCCGAACAAAAATTTTCAAATATTTCGGCTCGGATGCCTGAAATTTTGGGCTGGTAGTAGGTTTTAGGTTCAGGTAATTGGTTACGGATATTTTGGAACACCCCTACCCTACTTTGCAATAATATTTTCTAGTCCATCATTACCTAGATAATTATCAAAATCTTTATCAAGTTGAAGATGCTGGATCCCATTTTTCAAATAATTCATATACATATTTCTTTCTTTTCTCTGATAAGAATTTTGCAGCTCTAACATCAAAGAGATAATCATAGGCGTCCTCTGAAGTAGCTTCTTCTATCTTCATATATTTGTTGAGCTCATTATGATCGAAAGTAGTATTTCTGTAGTGCATAAGCACTATTCAACTTGCTCAATTAATGCCCACATTTGATGGTAAATATTGAAGAAAGCCAAAGGCTCTTGCTAAAGCAAGATTAGTAACTAACTCATGTCGTTCCAGAAACTATTCTTGTTGTTGATCAATCGGATTGTCTAAATTAGCTAATTGAACGAAATAATGGGCCAGTTTGGCTTTTCTATTTCCATGCTCAATTAATGCACAATGTACCTCCACGTATAGGCATTTAATGTATGGGATTTCTATTGGACCATCAGGAGATGTGAGAATCCAATGGATCATTCTAAACACGCACTGTTGAAATTTCATTAGTCTGAACAAGAATGACAATTTTGGATTTGAGATTTCTATAAGATCAGCTACAATTCCATGTTCCCATTCTTTTACGACTGAGTCATTTGGAGAGATTGAATTCGCCAGAAAACTAACATTACCAACTCTAGATCTATTGGGAAAGCACATTGTTATAGTGCAAGATTCCTAAATATCATAGGAATAATTATGATAGTAGCCGATATATGTTGCATACCACTCATTGAACCATTTTTCTTGGACATGAGAATTTTTTTTTTTTAATTTCATAGGGACATCTCTGGTAATCAAGTCGTAACCTTAGAAGGGAAAATATTGGGCTATTAGGTAGGCAGAAGATAGCAGACCAAAATGTGATCTACTTTTTGTATGGAATTTCGAATTATCCGCGATGACTTTACTAGAAAGAGAAACCCGTACTAGTAGTAAATAGTAATGGCATTTCATATTAGATTTCCTTCTTTTTCAGCAGGGGTTCTGCTCTGATGATCACCATTGGCGAGTTCTTGCGTTAAACTATCTCCTAGAGAGTTCTTCGATCCCTGTATATATTCAATAGAAAAGGAAAACTGGTTAAGCCATAATTGCTAATGCAGGAGTCGTCCTTGTGCTTGCATATTTGATAAATTCCTTTTCACAAAATCAAGTATTCCTTTGCAATCAGTTTGAATAAAAAAAGGTTTTGGGGCTACAGAGGTTAAGAACTTTTCAATTCCCTTTATGAATGCAACAATTTCTTTCTCCATTGTGGGATGGTTAACATTATGCTTTATTAAAATTTCCACTAAAATATTTATAGAGTTTTTCCCCTTCTTTGATTTTAACTACTACACTACAGTGCTCATTGTTAGCATCTGTCTCAAGAATTAAATCATCTCCTTCATTTGGTAAATTAAGAAACAGGAAGATTTTAATATATCCTTTTAAAGTTTTGAGCAATCTTTGAATTACCAGGGGTCCATGTCCAACTTACTTCTTTGTTGAGTTTCTGCTGCAATACCTTTCTCAATTTAGCTAAATCTTTATTGAAATCTGAAGCATAGGTAAGACATCCAAAAAACATTTCTAACTACTTCCTATCTTCAATTTCTTCAAGGAAATTTTCTATTTTTTCTAGAATATGCTTTTATAGAATAACTTGTCTAACTTTTATCTCTAGACCTAAAAAATTAATTTCTTATTCAGTATAAATGCACTTGTTCTTACCGACTATAATACAATGATCAATGCATCCTTAGATGACAACTAAGGCATCGTCTTTTTGTTATTCTATGGTCTTCGAAAAGACAAGAATGGATGTAAACCAAACAATAATAATTAAGGTCTTTGAAGATGTTATCCATTCTTCTGTGTAATACTTGAGGTCCGGTTTTTAAGCCAAATGGCATTACTATCTACTCAAAACATCCTTGAGGGGCACTAACTGTAGTTAATGGAATATTTTCTTCATTTATTTTTATCTGTCAATATCCGCTTTTACAATCTATTTTCAAGAACCAAGAGGTTTCTTGAATTCTATTGAAAATGATTGTTTTGTTAGGAATATAATAACAATCAAAGACAGTATTATCATTAAACTTTTTATAATTTATTACAATTCTTACTTTTCCCCTTGTTTTTAAGCATAATTTCTTACCATGAAAGCAGAACCGGTGTGAGGACTCTTGCTATTTCTAATTAATCCTGTAACACCCCGACCTCACCGGGTCGTGTTACACGCCACAGCCTTTCCTTGGGAAAAGATTATTAAGGCAACTTGCTTAAACCTATTTGAAACATAACCTATTAAGACTTAATATTTAAAACTTAAGCCAATATAACATAATTGGGTTCTGAGTTTAACCCTAGGGCTAGAAATGTTAGGATTTTCTTAATATCTGGGGCAAAATGGACAGAGTTTCTCCTAACAACTGACCGTTTCCCAGACTTAAAGCCTTACATTACATCCCTGCAATACATAAAGGTACTGAATAACACCAACAACTCTACGGCTACACGCCGGAGTTCACAACTCTACGGGCCACACGCCCGGAGTATACAGAGCTTTCTATTTTTCATAAACCTTACAAGAAGATAAATAATTACATAACCTTACAAACATAACCAATAATACATAATCATGTCATAATCAAACCAAGCAAGTCCATCCTTATTGCACTCCACGCGTCAGTCACATATCTGTCGATCTGGGGAAAAAGGGGAAAAGTAATGGGAATGAGCAACCACCGCTCAGTGAGTAATTTACATATTAATTTACGAAAGCCTTTCGTAATTCATTTTACTTGAAGAGCTTCCACATAATACATCATATTCGAACCATAACCAAGTGAAGGAATAGTCATACCAAAAAGCTTAACTTTAGAAGAAACCGTAATGCATTGACTTAACATAATAAAGTTACGTAAACCCAGAAACATAGCATAAAAAGGGTTTTACATATAAGTTTCGCTCACCGAAAATCATACATAGTAACTTATTTACGTAAATGAGAAGACTAGACTCTTAGAGGCACTTTGTTACTGCCATCCTGGGTCGGCCAAACTCGAGCGGCAACATACGCCTATTCAGATAGGCATCATACTATGCTGAGACATAATTTTCATACTTAAACTTCGGGCGGGAATCAAACCACCATCCCTGAATCTATCATAACATAACTTATGTTATACCAGACGGGAACTAAGTCACCACCCCTGGGTCTCAGACTTAATCTTAAAATTTCTAGAGTAGCTCATCCATGTATACATAACATAACATAATCATTCGTACACATACATACTTATACTTATTCATATATATGTCTTAGAAACTTGTAACATTCATAGACATACATACTTAGTAAACAACATGCTTATACTTATTCATATATATATATATATATATATATATATATATATATATATATATATATATATATATATATATATATATATATGATATATTTTGAACTCATAACATAAAAACATAATCCTCTTGCAACTTTAGCTTTTAGGCAAACAACAAGAAAAGCCTCTTAAAAATCATGGTGAGTCTACTAACTCACGATTCAAAACTTGGGTAGTTAACCAGCATGTACTCCAAAGCTAGGATTCGTATATAATCACCTTCAGTTGCCCTTTTTACGCTCATTTCAATCTTTCAAATGCAAAAGGATGAACATGATACAAGCCAAGTTTGCTAACTCATAAATCGACTTCGTGAATAGCTTAAAAGCTTTTCATAATCGTAATAAATTTGCTAACATGTAAACTAACTTCGTAAAATACGTTTACCAATTCGTAAAACGACTTCGTTTCTAGCTTAAAAGCTTCATATGAACGTAACACGACTACTAACTTGCAAAGTGACTTCGTTTTTAACTTAAGAAGCTTCTTATAGATGTAAAACGTTTGCTAGTTTGTGCAACGACTTCATTTCTAACTTAAAAGTTTCGTATAAACGTAATACGTTTATCAACTCGTAAAACGACCTCCTTTTAGACTTAAAAGCTTCTTATAAAGGCAATAAGTTGGTTAACACTTAAAATAACTGCACTTTAAACTTAAAAGTTTCTTATAAAGGGAACACGTTTACCAAATCGTAAAATGACTTGGTTTCCAACTCGAATACTTCGTATAGACATAATAAGTTTACTAAATCATAAAACGGCTTTGTTTTTAACTTAAAAACTTCGTGTAAATGTAATTAGTTTGCTAAATCGTAAAACGATTTTGTTTTTAGCTTAAAAGCTTCTTAATAACGTAATACGCTTGTTAGTTTGTAAAACGACTTCGTTTTAAACTTACAAGCTTCTTATAAACGAAATAAGGTCTGTTAACACGTAAATCGGCTTCATAAATAACTTAAAGACTTTTTATAAACGTAAAATGTTTACTAAATCGTATAACGACTTAGTTTCTAACTTAAATGCTTCGTATAAATGTAATAGGGTTGCTAAACCGTAAAACGACTTTGTTTTCAACTTAGACGCTTCGTATAGACGTAATAAGTTTACTAAATCGTAAAACGATTTCGTTTTCAACTTAGAAGCTACATATAAATGTAATAAGGTTGCTAAATCATAAAACGACTTTGTTTTCAACTTAAAAACTTCTTATAAATGTAAAACGATTGCTAACTCATAAAACGACTTCACTTTTTAGCTAAAAAGCTTCTTTTAAACGTAATACGTTTGCTAATCATAGATCGAAACTCGTTTGAGACATAACGTGCTTAGTTAACGTTTAATTCAAACTAAGTTCGAAATCGAAACCCATTTGAGACTTAAATACTTAGTTACCAATAAATGCAAGCTAGATTCATTTGAAAATTCCATTTTGAAACTCAAGATGGGTGTAAAAATAAACGAAAGGCTTAAAATGTTTCCAAACTTGCTATCATTCAAAAACTTAAAGCACTTGGCTCGTTTATGAGGCAAACATCACTTCATAAATCTTCTATGTAAATGCTTCTTGAAACGTAACGGTTTTACTACCTCTTAACTCGAAACTTCATAAAGATTCAAGTTTGACCAAAATCTACTGTGAGGCCAACTTATGAAGTAGTGGGTTTTCAAACGCATTAACCCTAGACTAGGTAACCCAAGTTTGTTCAAATGAAATAGTTAGTATTTGCAAACTTCTTAAAACCAGGCTTGAATGTACACCAAAACAATAAAGGCTTCTTTTACTTTTATACCACCCTCTTGTATCCCAAACGATCTTCATTGCTAACTGGTTTGATATGAAAATAGAAAGCAACTTTAGAGAGTTATATGTAGTTTTAAATCATGAAAGCCGCCATTTTAAAACATCAGGCAACCTTTCAAGAACAGATTGATACTATCCTGGCATAACAAAAGCTTAATTCATTTGTTTGTCCACACATACAATCGAATTCATACAACGACAATCCAATCTGCCAATTCAGTAAACTGATTCGTATAGTTATTATTCGAAATCCATAAAATAGGAGGGATTAAGGATTTACCCACCTCAAATCCAAGCTATATGCGTGCAAATTGGCTAGATAGAAGCTAAATTCGAACTCCACACACCCAGAAAATCTACTGCCTTCGCTTGAGGTTCGAACACCACCAAACCAGAAACCCTAACTTGCAATTTCTGATAATTTTAGGCATAATTAAGATGAAATTAGGGTCAGGATCGAATTTATAGAAGAAGAAGAGGTTCAAATTCACCTTGCATGCCCGAAAACGGACGGATGTTCGACCGAGCTCGCATCGATTCGCCCCCTGCCTGCGGCCGGTTCTAGCCCAGTCACGCGTGGGGTGGGTCGCCGGCACCTGGTGGGTGTCGCCTAGGGTCCGGTTTGGTCAAGCGTGTGGCGTGGCAGCGAGGAGAGGAGATGGGGAGGCAGGTGGAGGTTCTCTGGTTGAGGTGTCGTGAGGCAGCGGAAGCAGAATGAAGAAGATGGAATTGGGGGGGTCGCGTGCCTCGACTGCTTTTGCCCCCTTTCTCTTTTTTTTTGATTTAATTAAACCACAAAACACCAGTCTATTGTATTATTAATCGAATTCCCAGCATCTAATTCTAAATCGAGATCGTAAATATAATTGTGGGTCAGTTTGCTCGCCCTTGAATATATTAAGGATCGATTTAGTAAATTACAGAACTATTCCCAGGGTTCAACAATCTGATCGTATTTGGGATTTGCTTTTGTTGAAACTTCAAGGAATCGAAGGCTTGTCTTGTTGCACAACTTTAGACATTTTATTTTTGGGTTTCTGAAGTTGGATAGATCGATAACTTGGGCCATATGGCAGTTGTAGGTTGGTGGATACTAAAATAAAATTTTCTAATCCAACGGGCATAATATTCATTAAGCAAGTACGACAAGACTCCGGATCTCACATTTCTCCCCTACATATCAAAAGTTTCGTCCTCGAAACTTATACGCTTTGGTCACATGATGCGAAATAAATCCATATATACTTATATAAAGGAAAGTACTTAAAAGGAAGATTTCTTATCAACTTTCATTCACGTCATAGAGCTGTGAGATTGGTGGAGTCATTTCCTTGCTTGGCAATTTTTGCCGCCTTGCCTACTTGCTGGTTCAGTCCTTTGATTGGCTTGCATGATTTCCTGTACTTTCTTTGGACATTGGTTTTGGTAATGCCCAATTTCTCCACAGTCACAGCATGCCCCAGTTAATCTTGCACAAGGTCCATTATGGAGCTTGCTACACATCTCACATCGAGGCCTTGGCTCATATGGAGTGCGGTCCTTCTAAGATTGATGATTAGAGTTAGGTTTCCTCCCATTCCCACGTACCCCTGCTTGTGAGCTCTCAACCTCATGCTTCCTTTTTCTGTTGCGTAGCTACCTCAGATGCCTCACACTCATCTATAACACGCTCCACTTTGATGGCTTTTTAATACATCATTTGGAGATTTGGAAAGGTTAGTGCATCCATGTTTGTTTTTAACTTAGCTTTGAGGCCTCTCTCAAACCGTTCCATTTTCATTTCCTCATTCACCACTTGATGAGGAGCAAACCTACTCAATTCATTAAACTTAGATATATACTCTATAACTGGCATTTTTCCTTACTTTAAGTCCAAAAATTCCTTCTCTTTAGCCCATTTTACCTCCTTAGGATAGTATTTTGCATCTAATAATCCCTTGAGCTGCGCCCAAGTTAGTGGTTGTTCACCTTCTTTTGGCTTAACGGTATCCCACCAAAAACTAGCATCTTTCTCAAATAAGTGAGCTGCCTTATAATTGGCAGGACACTCCATGACTTCAAGCAACCCTTCAATCTTCGTCTTCCAGTGCTCACACTGAATTGGGTCCGACGCTCCATCAAACATAGGTGGCTTAAGCTTCAGAAATTTAATTAGCATCTCTATCCCATCATTTGGAGGTGGACGTGGAGGAGGATTTTGCCTCTCTTCCGACATATCGTATACTATCTTAACTCCTGCACTCGTAATAAGACTCCAGGTCACTTATGTGCGTCATACACATGTATTACTTATAAACGAATCTCCATCAGCCCCCTCCTAGTAAGCTTACAACAATTTAACACTTAACACTTAACACTTAATATACAACATACATCGCATAGCACATAACACGTAGCACATAACATATAACTCTTAGCACATAAAAACATATCGGCGAGTCAAATCTCATTTTCTTTTATCATTTTATAAAACCCTATAGCTCTGATACCATCAAATGTAACACCCCCGACCTCAGCGGGTCGTGTTACACGCCACAGCCTTCCCCTGGGGAAAGACTGTTAAGGCAACTTGCTTAAACCTATTTGAAACATAACCTATTGAGACTTAATATTTAAAACTTAAGCCACTATAACATAATTGGGTCCTGAGTTTAACCCTAGGGCTAGGAATGTTAGGATTTTCTTAATTTCTGGGGGAAAACGGACAGAGTTTCCTCTAACAACTGACCGTTTTCCAGATTTAAAGCCTTACATTACATCGCTACAACACATAAAGGTACTAAATAACACCAACAACTCTACAGCTACACGTCGGAGTTCACAACTCTACGGGCCACACGCCCGGAGTATACAGAGTTTTCTATTTTTCATAAACCTTACAAAAAGATAAATAATTACATAACCTTGCAAACATACCCAATAATACATAATCATGTCATAATCAAACCAAGCAAGTCCATCCTTGTTGCACTCCACGCGTCAGTCACATATCTGTCGATCTGGGGAAAAAGGGGAAAAGCAATGGGAATGAGCAACCACCGCTCAGTGAGTAAACCCTCTCTCCCAAAACATACTTAAAATACATATTAACTTACGAAAGCCTTTCATAATTTATTTTAGTTGAAGAGCTTTCACATAATACATCATATTCGAACCATAACCGAGCGAAAGAATAGTCATACCAAAAAGCTTAACTTTAGAAGAAACCGTAATGCATTGACTTAACATAACAAAGTTACGTAAACCCAGAAATATAGCATAAAAGGGATTTTACACATAAGTTTCACTCACTGAAAATCATACATAGTAACTTATTCACGTAAATGAGGAGACTAGACTCTCAGAGGTACTTTGTTATTGCCATCCCGGATCGACCAAACTCGAGCAGCAACATACGCCTATCCGGATAAACATCATACTATGCTGAGACATAATTTTCATACTTAGACTTCAGGCGGGAATCAAACCACCATCCCTGAATCTATCATAACATAACTTATGTGATACCAGGCAGGAACTAAGCCACCATCCCTGGGTCTCAGACTTAAGTTTAAAGTTTCTAGAGTAGCTCCTCCATGTATACATAACATAACATAATCATTCGTACACATACATACTTATACTTATTCATATATACGTCTTAGAAACTTATAACATTCATACACATACATACTTAGTAAACAACATGCTTATACTTATTCATATATATATATATATATATATATATATATATATATATATATATATATATATATATATATATATATATATATATATATATATATATATATATATATATATATATATATGATCTCATAACATAAAAACATAATCCTCTTGCAACTTTAGCTTTTAGGCAAACAAGAAAAGCCTCTTAAAAATCATGGTGAGTCTACTAACTCACGATTCAAAACTTGGATAGTTAACCAGCATGTACTCCAAAGCTAGGATTCATATATAATCACCTTTAGTTGCCCTTTTTATGCTCATTTCAATCTTCCAAACGCAAAAGGATGAACATGATACCGGCCAAGTTTGCCAACTCATAAATCGACTTCGTGAATAGCTTAAAAGCTTTTAATAATCGTAATAAATTTGCTAACATGTAAACTAACTTCATAAAATACATTTACTAATTCATAAAACGACTTCGTTTCTAACTTAAAAGCTTCGTATAAGCGTAACACGATTACTAACCCACAAAGTGACTTCGTTTTTAACTTAAGAAACTTCTTATAGATGTAAAACGTTTGCTAGTCTGTGAAACGACTTTATTTCTAACTTAAAAGCTTTGTATAAATGTAATACGTTTATTAACTCGTAAAACGACCTCCTTTTAGACTTAAAAGCTTCTTATAAAGGCAATAAATTGGTTAATACTTAAAACGACTTCACTTTAAGGTTAAAAGTTTCTTATAAAGGTAACACGTTTACCAAATCGTAAAACGACTTGATTTCTAACTCGAATACTTCGTATAGACGTAATAAGTTTACTAAATCATAAAACGACTTCGTTTTTAACTTAAAAGCTTCGTGTAAATGTAATTAGTTTGCTAAATCGTAAAACGATTTCGTTTTCAACCTAAAAGCTTCTTAATAATGTAACACGTTTGTTAGTTTGTAAAACGACTTCGTTTTAAACTTATAAGCTTCTTATAAACAAAATGAGGTCTATTAACACGTAAATCGGCTTCACAAATAACTTAAAGACTTTTTATAAACGTAAAATGTTTACTAAATCGTATAACGACTTAGCTTCTAACTTAAACACTTCGTATAAATGTAATAGGGTTGCTAAACCATAAAACGACTTTGTTTTCAACTTAGACGCTTCGTGTAGACATAATAAGTTCACTAAATCGTAAAACGATTTTGTTTTCAACTTAGAAGCTACATATAAATGTAATAAGGTTGCTAAATCGTAAAACGACTTCGTTTTCAACTTAAAAACTTCTTATAAATGTAAAACGATTGCTAACTCATAAAACAACTTCACTTTTTAGCTAAAAAGCTTCTTTTAAACGTCAAACGTTTACTAGATCGTAGATCGAAACTCGTTTGATGCATAACGTGCTTAGTTAACGTTTAATTCAAACTAAGTTCGAAATCGAAACTCATTTGAGACTTAAATACTTAGTTAGCAATAAATGCAAGCTAGATTCGTTTAAAAATTCCATTTTGAAACTCAAGATGGGTGTAAAAATAAACTAAAGGCTTAAAATGTTCCCAACCTTGCTATCATTCAAAAACTTAAAGCACTTGGCTCGTTTATGAGGCAAACATCACTTCATAAATCTTCTATGTAAATGCTTCTTGAAACGTAACGGTTTTACTACCTCTTGACTCGAAACTTCATAAAGATTCAAGTTTGACCAAAATCTACCTTGATGCCAACTTATGAAGTAGTGGGTTTTTAAACGCATTAACCCTAGACTAGGTAACCCAAGTTTGTTCGAATGAAATAGTTAGTATTTGCAAACTTCCTAAAACCAGGCTTGAATGTACACCAAAACAATAAAGACTTCTTTTACTTTTATACCACCCTCTTGTATCCGAAATGATCTTCAATGCTAACTGGTTTGATATGAAAATCGAAAGCAACTTTAGAGAGTTATATGCAGTTCTAAATCATGAAAGCCACCATTTTAAAACATCAGGCAACCTTTCAAGAATAGATGGGTTCTGTCCTGGCATAACAAAAGCTTAATTCATTTGTTTGTCCACACATACCATCGAATTCATACAACAACAATCGAATCTGCCAATTCAGTAAACTGATTCGTATAGTTATTATTCGAAATCCATAAAATAGGAGGGATTAAGGATTTACCCACCTCGAATCCAAGCTATATGCGTGCAAATTGGCTAGATTGAAGCTAAATTCGAACTCCACATACCCAGAAAATCTACTGCCTTCGCGTGAGTTTTGAACACCACCAAACCAGAAACCCTAACTTGCTATTTTTGATAATTTTAGGCACAATTAAGATGAAATTAGGGTGAGGATCGAATTTACAGACGAAGAAGAGGTTCGAATTCACCTTGCATGCCCGAAAATGGACGGGTGTTTGGCCGAGCTTACGTTGATTCACCCCTACCTGGGCCGGTTCTAGCCCAGCCACGCGTGGGGTGGGTCGCCGGCACCTGGTGGGCGTCGCCTGGTGTCCGGTTTGGTCGAGCGTTTGTCGCGGCAGCGAGGGGAGGAGATGGGAAGGCAAGTGGAGGTTCTCTGGTTGAGGTGTCGTGAGGCAGGGGAAGCAGAATGAAGAAGATGGAATTGGGGGGGTTGCGTGCCTCAACTGCTTTTGCCCCCTTTCTCTTTTTTTTTGATTCAATTAAACCACAAAACACCAGTCTGTTGTATTATTAATCAAATTCCCAGCATCTAATTCTAAACTGAGATCCTAAATATAATCGTGGGTTAGTTTACTCGCCCATGAATATGCTAAGGATCGATTTAGTAAATTACAGAACTATTCCCAGGGTTCAACAATCTGATCGTATTTGGGATTTGCTTTTCTTGAAATTCAAAGAATCGAAGGCTTGTCTTGTTGCACAACTTTAGGCAATTTATTTTTGGGTTTTTGAAGTTGGATAGATCGATAACTTGGGCAATATGGCAGTTCTAGGTTGGCGGATGCTAAAATAAAAGTTTCTAACCCAACAGGCATAATATTCATTAAGCAAGTACGACAAGACTCCGGGTCTCACAAATCCTTTATCCAAAAGTTCATTGATTTGTTATCAAATTCTTGGATATCTTGGTGTGTATATACCATTTGTTTGACTTGAATAATAATATTGGGATTTAACAGAGTGATTTTAGCAAATGCTTTATCTTTGTCCCAAAATTTTAGAGGATTATTAGAGTAGAGTTCTTTGCATAATTTATGTTGTTGTTTGACAATATACTCTTTAACAGATAACTCAAGTAGTAAGATTGTTAGTACTATCTCATGTCGAACAGGCATTACCTTATCACCACGTTGGTTGTGTGTAAACTCAATTTTTTGATGAGTGTAAGCCTTACTTAATTTTTCAATAAGAACTGAGCGACCATTAATTGTAAATATTATTTGGTTGATGGTCTGTGTGCATGGAAAATATAGTTTCTAAAAATTATTTCCAATAATCATATCACAAGAGGGTTGGCTAGTAGCTTAAAGAATTGGTATAATGTATTGAACTCCTCCTAATTATATGGCTAATCCTTTATATGGCTTTATTGTGGCTCATAATACTGTTGTCGGCTATCCTTACTTGTAAAGGATTCTTCGCTCCTTTTCACATAAATTCTGAAAATAATGATCTTTTTTCAAAGCTTACAGGACAACTGCTATATATATAGACACACAATTCAAATTTATTATATCCCTCTAAGTATATATTTATTAGGATATAAGTGCTATTAGGATTTGTATTGTTGACTTCATAGCATGTCACCATTGTTATATTTTTGACTAATTCATCCTCATAAAGTGGCTCACTAATAGTTCTTGTTTTGTACCCAATGAGTTTCCTACCTAAACTTATACATCTGTCTACACTGTGTCATGCGAGCTCAAAATTCATTCTACTCATTTCACTGGTCATACTAATTACATCATCTTCTTTAAGCTCTTCTTTAGTTGATGAAGACACTTCTGCCCATTCTGATTTTGTACTCATGCTTCTTAATAATTGGGGGTTAATGGTAATTTTACCATTCTCATCAATTTTTATTACATTTTTTATTGATTTTTATAGGGTGCCAAAGCTAGATATCTATGAACAATCAATCTTTATCTCCTGTGGATCAGACTTAATCCTCTGGAGCTTTTGCATAGGGGTAGAACTTTCAAATTTTTCTGCCTTTATCATTGTTACCTTAGTTTTTGAATCTATTATATTAACAAATTTGTAGATAATTTTCGAAAATATCCTCAATGAATATCGTCCTCTTTTCATGTCCATACTAACTGGTTTTATCTGAAAGGATATGAAGTTTTTAGCAAATTCATCTTTTAGACGAATACAATATTTAGGTCAACAATTGAATCCTACTGATCCATTACATAAATTAGTCTTAATCCCTGTGATAATTTGTTTATTAAATTTGGTATGCCTAACATCACAGAGTAAAATATAAAAATTAATATCTTTCACATAATACTGCAATAGAGTGATTTGAACTTGGACACTTCCAACATAAATATACCTGTACTTTCTATCTTGGTTATGCTTAAGGATATTTTTCCAATTAATGATATTAACTTCGGCCACATCATACTCACAATCTTTTATTTCTAAATCCCCTTCCATAATTTCGTACACATACCTACTCTTCAGTTGAAAGATGGATTTTTTTATAGATCATGTCTTTCTGAATTATAGGAAGAATCCAATCTCCCTTGACTTCTTCATTATCATTGGCTATAACAAACTCTTCTCCTTGAAGATCACCAATACTAATTGAGCTACTTTCCATCATATGACTGGTTTCTTCATAATCACTTTCTTCAAACTTATTGTCCAGTATAATTTTAACAATTCCTTTGTTGTTATTTAGAGCTAGGTCTAATGCCACTTTCTCACTAAGCTCAAAGTAGTCTAGGCTTCCTAGAGTTTCAATCAGCTTACTATTCTTTCTATTTTTGCATTCATTGGTGTAATGCACTACTTCTCTGCATGCCCAACATCTGTAGCTGTTTTCCCTATAGAACAATAAGTGACTTTTCTGAAAAAATCTTCATTTTTTAGTACTAGATTTGTTATAATGTTATCTTCTCTATTTTTCTCCCCTTTGTTTATTAAATTTGTTTTTCTTATAAAAGTTTCTTTTTCTTCTCCCTTCAGGTACTTTCCCATTGGTGTGGAGAATTCCAACAAGATAGACATTACTTCTTAATTTTCTTTTGCTTTTGGAGATCAAGACATTGCTCATTAACCCATTTTCTTAAATAAGAGATTCTTGAACCAAGGGTATTAATGACATCTGCTCTTCCAAACCATGCAATGTATTTTTCATTAATTATGGAATTTATTAGATATGACAATTTGTCATAGAATATATCAAGATTAGTTTCATTATACCCAATTTTGTAATAATATTGACTAAATTCAGTGATATAATTCTTCAGATATCTCATATCCCATAACTCTATATTATTAATCTTTCTTCGTCATTCTCTTGTTTTTTTTTTTCAAAATCAAGTTTAGATTCGATTTTCCTTACATAAATTTTTGAACATTGCAGCTTGTGTTTCCATCATTCTTAATGCACTTTTACTGTCTTCATTTAATGAATTATACCAATCAGCTATAGTACCAGAAAAGTTATTTATTCGATATAGTTTAGAAAATTTACAGCAGTCCATGTAGTATTTAAATTTAAGACACTTATTCACTCCTCTTTTCCAGTGCCCAAATATTTCTTCTCTATTATGAGCTCCATCAACGTTTAAGATATATCTTTTCTAGCTAATTAGGATAAGACCAATTTTCTCAAAGGTTATAGATTTCCTTAGGATAAACCCTAAGAAAAAATTGGTTGTTCACCCTGGTAGAACATATCTAGGTCTCATAAAATAAGTGTTTCTTCTAGAAGGTTCACCAAATTCTTCAAGTTTAAGAACAACATTGTTAACTAAATTGGACTCGAGTTCATCTACGTTAAACTCTTCTCCAATCTCATTAATCTCATCATCAAATATGATTTTACCATACTTTTCATCAAATTTTCTTCTAATTTCTTCTAGAGGTACTATATTAAGATCTTCTAACTTAATTAGGTACATTTGCTGATATACTTCTTTTTCTAACTAAACATTATTTGTCTCTTTATTATCATCAGATAATATCTATCGCTTATCAACTATTGCGCCCGTGATTTTATTTAATTCTTCCACATTTTGTTCTTTTTCAAACACACTTTGTAGTTCTTCAAGATTATATTGCTTATACTACATCGTCTTCTTCTTTTTGTGCCTTTTCAGCCGATTTTTCACCTGATTTTTCTCATACTTCTTTTTGGATTTTTATATCATGCAAAGGAAGTAGATTTTTTGTTTTTGAGGTTTTGGAAAGGATATTTATGCTAATATGGAATATTAATACTTAAAGTCGCTTTTCTACTATGTGTGATTTTGTTAACTAAAAAAAGATGGATTACAAATAATTGCTTTTTAATCTCCTTAACTCCGGTCTTAATTTTAGCTGATTTGACTTTTAATTCTAAAACTATATCAGTGATATAGTTTAATTGTGTTGCTACTGAAGTGATTCCTTTTAGAGAGTGCACAATGTGCGAATAATTAGGAGTAGGGAAAGCAGGTGATGACTCAAGTATTAAACACAGTTAATTAACTTAATTAATCATTAATTAGCTTAATTATCTTTATTATTTTTTATCACTTGGCTCAGATATCATTTGAAAGAGGGTTTCCATTAGTACCTATAAGCAGAAAACTACAAGCAGAAAATTAAATTTTTCGAAAGTAAGTTTTTAAGGATTTGGATCAAATATGCAAATATGAGAAACTTAGGGTCGTTGGTGCAATTTTAAAAATATAAGCTTGGTCGATTATGGTCCCAAAGAATGTTTACCCAAGTTGGATGAACTTGAAAATATTTATCAAAAATTGGGGGTTTTGAAAATTATTTGCCCTAACCTCGATACTCAAAAGATAATTTTTTCACTTAGGTAGGGATGCCACAAGTCCGAGAAAATGTACAAAGAATAGATTAAAGCCTAACTAAGGCCTAAGTCTTAAGTGCTACATATATTTTAATTTGTTCGGAGAGATAATTTAACTAAAACATCAACCATGATTACTCCTTTAGAGACATGACACCTAGGGCAGATTCAATTTGGAGGAATCCTAGTCTCAAGCACTTAGTAGTCTAAATTTCTTTAAAATTCATATTAAAAGTTTCAATTTTTTTGAGGACACTCACAAAAATTAAATAATATATATAAAATTTTAGAGAGATTAAAATGAATTCCTTCATATAAAATTTCTATATTAAACCCACTTTTTTTTTTGTTTGGTGTCAAATCGATCTCACTTAATTTGCTTGATTTTTTTTTTTTTTTTGTAAGAAAGGTAAGACAAACAATCTAGGATGCCCTTCTCCCAAGGGCTCGTCCTAGATTATCCTCAAATAGGATACGCCCAAGATCCTTATGTGGGACCAAAATCCATCTAGTAGTTGAAAGAATAGAAAGCCCGTATTTAGCTAACCAATCGGCAGCACTATTACCCTACCGAAAAATATGATGAATAACAATATTGGGGAAGCTTTGTAAAAAGGAGTGAATATCTTGAACCAACACTTGAATCTCCTAAGGTACATGAACTTTCCCTTTAACTGCTTGGATGAGAATGCGATTATCCCCTTCAATATGAATATTAGTGAAGCATGCCTTTGCTGCTGCTCGAACTCCATTGCACATTGCTGTGGCCTCGACCACAAGAACTGATGCCGCGCCTAGGTTGAAGGATTCTGCCTGAGGGAACCACCCAGCCCAGTCGCGAATGATAAATCCTCCTGCTGCAACTTGGGAGCTCTTAGATCCATCAAAGTTAATTTTGAGAAATCCTCCTGGTGGCTCCTGCCATGCTATCCACCTTGATTGCTTACGTCTACAGCTTGAAGGAGGGTGTGGGGATGGTTGGAAGGAGTGTGAAATTTTATGTCTTATACACCATTCAGCACTAGCTCGTTTAGAGTGCAGGAGGACTGGTCCCGGACTAGACGGTTCGTTATGAAAAATTAGATTATTCCTATTCTTCTAGATGCTCCAAAGAAGAGCGACAACTCTACCCATTTGGATGTGTGATTGGGATTGCTTAAGGGAGGATAGCCATTCGACAAGATTCAATTGAGTATTAGTTGTAGGGATATTGTTAATCCAGTTGTGATCGCTTGCTAGTTGCCAAATGAGTTATGTATTGGGACATTCGAGAAATAGATGCTCAGCGTCTTCAAAAGGACCATTACAATGGGGACAGCAAGGGTCCAGATTCAACCCCCTACATAACAGATTCCCTCGAGTGGGGAGGGATGTATGACAGAGTTGCCAGAGGAAGACCTTTAACTTAGGCATGATATCTAGGTTCCAAATCCAGCTAAAATTCCAGGATTGGGATTTACGGAGATCAAACCCGTGTGCAGCTCATGTTGCCGATTTAGTGGTGAATTCTCCACTCCCAGTAAGGCCCTAATAGATGGAATCAGTAATAGGGTTAGATGGAATTGGGGTCACTAGGATAGCCTGAATACAGGAATGATTAACAAGCCCTTACAGTTTAGTAGTATCCCACTCTTTTGATGGAAGAATAAACTGCGCAGCAATGAGAGACTGATAGATATTTGCCACGTCAGGGATAAGCATTAGATCAGCTAGACTCCGATTATCACATCAGCTGTCGAACCAGAATTTGATATTTGTGCCATCCCCAACATTCCACCTAACTCCTTTTTGGAATTGATGGCGATTCCTTAGAATACACTTCCACACATGAATCCGTCTGCCGAGGCTTTGCTATGAAAAATTGTTCGTTAACAGGGTACTTGGCCAACATTTGCTCTGTCCAGAGGTATGGTTGGTTAAAAAGCTTCTAAGTTAGTTTACTTAAGAAAGCACTATTAACTGCCTCTGTCTTTCAAAGGCCTAGGCCTCTCGCTTCTTTGGGTCTGCAAATTTTACCCCATGAGACCATTTGTACTCCTTTTAGATTATCAGATGTCTTCTAGAAGAAATCACGACTAATTTTATCAATTCGCCTACTAGCGGCAGTCGGTAATTAAAAGCATTGCATGGTATGAGCCGGCATGGCTTCTAGATTAGATTGAATTAGCGCTATATGCCTTGCTTTCGACACCCTCTTAGTCTTCCAGTTTTGGAGTTTAGCTGCGGTCTTATTCACCAAATCAAAAGAAGTATGAACATTTGGTCGTCCCGTAAGCACAGGACATCCCATTTACTTACCCAAATTATCTTGCTGTTTAATATTGAAAACGGAGGACACGATACGTCGATCATGTGGATTTGCATTTTTTGAGAAGGTAAGGGATGATTTCTGGAAGTTAATGAGTTGTCCAGATTGGTGGCAGAAGTTGTTCAGGATACCCAAGAGTTTTTGGCATGACTCAAGGTTGGTGCGGTAGAAAAGGAGGCTATCATCAGCAAACAAAAGGCATGGCAACTTATCTACACGGGGTGAGATTTTAAAGCCAATGCCACTTTTCTTCTAAGATAATTCGGCTTGCAGTGCATGGGTAAGCACTTCCATACAAATAAGAAAAAGATACGGAGATAATGGATCACCCTGTCGTAGACCTCTGCTTGGCGTAAAAAAAACCCGACACTTCATCATTCATAATAACTGAATAGGATACTGTGGTAACACACTGTTGAATCCACTGAATCCAGTTAGGGTGAAATCCTAACTTTCTAAGACATTCAAAAAGGAAGGACCATTCCATTCTGCCGTACGCTTTTTCTATATCAAGTTTAAGTACTACCCAAAACTTCTTCCCTTTCATGAAATTAAATTTGGTAATGACCTCATGTGCCAAGAGAATATTATCATGGATAGACCGATGCGGAATGAAAGCACTTTGAACCGGGTCAATGATTTTTTCAAGGAATGGCCGTATTCTGTTTACCAGAATTTTGACAATGATCTTATAAAGCGTGTTACACAGACTAATGGGCCGGAACTGTGCTGTGACTGAGGGGTTGTCAACTTTCGAAATTAAAGCAATTAGAGTATGGTTAATTTGCTTTAGCAGTTTGCCATCTTGAAAAAAGGACCAAATTGCATGGCATATGTCCTTTTGCACAACAGACCAATGATCCTAGAAAAAGGTTGCACCAAACCCATCAGGGCCTGGTGCTTTAAATTTATCCATCTGAAACACTGCCTCCTTTATCTCATCATCTTCAACAGGTTTAATAAGAGTCATATTATCCTCAGATGAGATTTTTGGGGGCAAATTAAACATTAGAGAAGGTGAACTTGATGACTTAAAGCGTAGCTTGTAGTCATCAACAAATAACTGTTGGACCATAGCCGCATCATCAATCCAGACACCAGATGCGTCTTTAATCTTAATAATAGCAGAAGGAGACTTTCTAGTTTTCATAACTTGATGAAAATATCGAGAATTTCTATCGCTGTTAACGAGCCATTCTTTTCGGGCAAATCTACCCTAGTATTTTTGGTTGAATAAATGCATCTTTTCACGTTGCCGGAGTAGTTTGTAGTGCTAGTTATTGAGGCGCAGACTGTTCGGTTGGGTTATAAGTTTTTGTTCAACGTGGAGTAGCTTCACAGCATTTCTTTCTAATTTATAGCGAAAGTTGCTGTTGATTATATTTAGTTTTGATGATAACAAATCCAAGTGTAAAAATTTGTCCAAGTAATGTTGCTCCGAACACGATCTCCAAACAGGCCTAACTGGTGTTTGTGATCTTTATTGTATTAACTGGTTTGCTACATGTGAGAACAAGTCTTCTAGACAGGTTTTACTTGGTGATTCCATATTAAGTCAAGAACACCATCTCGACAGTTGATTGTAAAGCGTGTTCCTGAACTCTAGCAATGCAAAGAACAACCCCAGCAAACAAGGTGGCCTTGGTGTTCACAGCAGCTCTACAAATCTCGGACAAGATGACTGGTTCAAAACAAGAAGTCTTGGGTATATAGGTTTTATTTAATTAGACTCTTGTTAATATGCCAATATTGAAAACATCATTTTAAACACCTCTTGAATCGGTATTTGCGCTAAAGTACTTCAGAACACCAGTTGCGAACAACCCTGCAAACAGGGTGCCTAGGGTGTTTCTGAACTGCAGTGGCCATACCCGATTATTTTTGAAAATTCATTTTGGTTGGCCAAGATCTCCAGAATACTTTCTTTGAATTTCAAAATTGCTATTTTTCTGGAGAGGATAGTTCTTGAAAATATTATGGAAATTTGCGAAAATAGGTTTGGGAGATTTGCCAAATCAAAAGATTCCTATGACTATATTTTCGGATTTGGTAAAAGCTGAAAATCTCTTTAAACCTCTTCACGGCTATGGGAAGATAAGGGTTATCTTTTAAGATAACAAAATCCCTTATATTTTGGGATAAATTCATCATTAGCCGTTGGAGAATATATTTTGTTTGCAAAATCATTTTCCATACTTAGCTGAGTCTTTGGTTTTTGACCGTTGGACCTTGTGTTTAAAAACCGCAGCTTTTCTCTCCCGTAGAGAAGCCAAGAAGCAGATAGAAAAAACTCAGACTGAAAAAGAGAAGCAACACAGCTTTCTGAAAAATCTGAAAAAAATCAGGAAACTCGGTTTTCACATTAAAATTCTTGAGCTTCATTCTGAAAAGCAAAACCGTGACAAGCTGTGTTTGATTTGAGTTTTCAAACCATTGGCATAATAGGATCTTCATTGTACCTTACATCTGCTTAGTGAGAAGCACCCCCTGTAAGGTGTTTGTAACCCTGATCTTGGATCAGAAAAGTGAGTGAGTGTGTCCTAGTCGTGTGGACTTGGACGTGTCTAATCTTGCGAAGGTTGGACGTGGTGTAACCTGTCTTTGGGAAGAAGGTTACGTGGTTGCAAGTTGTAACAAGGTGTGTTACATTTGTAACGTGTGAAGCCCGTTAGTGAAAGTGGTTAAATCCTACACGAGGTAAGTCGTGGTTTTTCACACCTCAGTTGGGCTAGAGGTGTTTTCCACGTAAAAATTGTGTGTGCTTTATTTTCCGCATTTATCTTGGTGATTTTCGCATCTGCAATATTTGAGAACACCCCGTGCAAACAAGCTATCAGGGTGTTTGTCATTTGAGAACAACCTCTGTGAGGGTGTTTGTTATTTACAACGCGAAAATCAGACACCACAATTCACCCCCCCTCTTGTGGTTGTATACTCACGAACTCAACAAGTGGTATCAGAGCAGGTTCTCTTACAAAAGGTTAACACCTTGAGAGATTCTGAAGATGAGTACCCCACAAGGAATTCTTGAAGGGCAATCCATTACTCGTCCACCCTATTTCAACGGCCAACATTATAGTTGGTGGAAGAATAGGATGGAGAACTATATTCAGGCAGAAGATTATGAATTATGGATGCTCATCAAGAACGGGCCCCTTATTCCCACCAAGGTGCTTGAAGATGGTAAGAAGGTTCCCAAGGAATCCATAGAGTTTGATGCCGAGGACTACAAGAAAATGGAGAAAAATGCCAAGGCCAAAAAGCTTCTATATTTTGGCCTAGGACCCGATGAATACACTCGCATCTCTGAGTGTGAATCAGCCCAAGCTATCTGGAATGCTCTGCAAGTTGCTCATGAAGGTACGAGTCAAGTTAAACAATCTAGAATTGAGCTACTTATGCGACAATATGAGTTGTTTGATATGGGTGATCATGAAACTGTGATGGACATGTATACACGGTTCACCCACATCACGAACGAGTTAAAATCCCTGGGAAGATCTTTCACCACTGAAGAGTTGGTGAGGAAAATCCTCAGAATTTTACCTCGCACGTGGGAGGCCAAAGTAACAGCCATCCAAGAGGCTAAAGACATGAACCAGATCACCCTCGACGAGTTGATTGGTAATCTCCAGACCTATGAACTCCGAAAGAACTCACAGCAAAGAGAGGAGCAAAAGAAGGATCGTGGGCTTGCCTTGAAAGCACATGAGGACACTGACTCTGACCTTGAAGATGAAGAAATGGCCCTAATGTCCAGAAAATTCAAGAAATTCTTCAAAAAGGTCAAGGAAAACAACAAAAGAAAAGACTTCAGCAAGTCCAGAAACACCTCCAAAGAACAGCTCACAGGGTGTTTCAAGTGCGGCAAACCAGATCACTTAGTCAAAAATTGCCCTCTGCTTCGAGAAGATCAGACGCCCGAACACCCTCGAAAACAGGTTCGAAAACACCCTGTAAACAATCTGGGCAAGCGATTCTCGAAAGCTATGCTGGCTGCTTGGGGAGATTCCTCTGAGGATGAAGGAGAATCTGAAGCTGAAGAAGGGGTCGTAGCACTTATGGCACAAAGTGATTCAGATTCAGATGATGAATCAACAATCAGCCTCTTAAATCTCAAGAGCAAGGTACATGGTCTTAACAAAGCTACTTTAGAAGAACTTCTACATAATTTGATAGACACTTGTGCTGATCTAAAAAGAGAAGTTCGTGACCTAGAACTTGAAAATGAAATTCTTAAAAATGAAAACCTTGGTTTACATGAGAATATTAACTTGCTCAAAGAAAACCTCTTTATAAAAGAAGGAGATTATTCTCGAATGGAGGAAAAACTCTTTGAGGTAGAAGGAATGGTTGAGTCCTTGCTCAGGGAGAACAAAGGTTTGCATGCTGATATAGAAAAACTGGAAAACGAGCTTACCACAACCAAGCGCTGGAACGAGTCCTCACAAGCCCTTGATTGGTTAAACACTCACCACAGTCGAAACAAAAAGGGACTTGGGTATAAGCCTAAACGAACAGTCTACCCAATTCACAGAAAGTATGTGGGATTACCTGAAAACATTGTTTGCTTTCATTGTGGCAAAACGGGTCATTATAGATACACTTGCCCTTTAAGAAAACATGCCAATGAAAAGAATGAAAGGTATGTGAAACAAATCTGGATTAGAAAAGATGAGCTTTACATGTCTAAAAGAATGGGACCCAAGTGGATCTGGGTTCCCAAAACTAACCCGTGATTTGTTTTGCAGGCTGAAGTGAGAGAGAACAACCTTACGAACAACCCCACTAACACCCTTGGAAACAGGCAGTTGTGGTTTGTTGATAGTGGGTGTTCACGGCACATGACTGGTGAAAGATCAAACTTTCTCTCACTTACAGCTCTGAATGGTGGGAGTGTAGCATTTGGAAACGGCAAGTCTGGGACAATTGTCGGTATAGGTAATATTGGTAAAACTCTCTCCTACTCAATTGATAATGTGCACTTAGTTGATGGGTTAAAGCACAATTTGCTAAGTGTGTCCCAACTGTGTGACAAGAACAACCTAGTACTGTTTTCAAAAACACGTTGCTTGGTTGTGAATGACGACACAGGAGATGTTGTGTTGAGGAGGAAGCGATGTCAAAATGTTTATAAAGTTTGTATTTCCACTCTTCCCCAAGATAATCTGACTTGTTTAAATGCATTAAATGATGATATAATGCTATGGCACAAGAGACTAGGTCATGCAAGCTTATCCTTGTTAAACAAACTTGTTTCAAAAGACCTAGTTATTGGACTACCTTCCATCAAATTTAATGATGACAAGGTATGTGAAGCTTGTGCAAAAGGCAAACAAGTCAGATCTTCTTTTAAATCGAAAAAATGTGTAAGCACTACTCGACCTCTAGAATTATTACACATTGATTTGTGTGGTCCCATGAGGGTAACCAGTAGAGGTGGGAAAAAGTATGTGCTTGTTGTAGTGGATGATTACTCTCGATTTACTTGGACCTTGTTTTTGGCATCCAAAGATGAAACCTTTGAGAATTTTATTGCCTTTCTCAAAAAGGTTGAAAAGAGAGTAGGACACTCTTTAATTAGCTTGAGATCTGATCATGGAACTGAGTTTGAAAATGCAAGTTTTATTAACTATTGTAATGAACATGGTGTTGATCATAACTTCTCAGCCCCAAGAACACCCCAACAAAATGGGGTGGTTGAGCGCAAAAATCGAACCCTTGGAAGACATGACCAGAACAATGCTTATAGCTAGTGGTCTTCCTAGGTATTTCTGGGCAGAAGCATTGAACACCTCATGTTACATTATAAATAGATGCATGATCAGACCCATTTGAATAAAACTCCTTATGAACTTTTCAAGGGCAGAAAACCCAATATTACGCACCTAAGGACATTTGGTTGTAGGTGTTTTGTGCATAATAATGGGAAGGATGCCTTAGGAAAATTTGACCCTAGGAGTGATGAGGCAATATTCCTTGGCTATTCTTCTCACAGCAAGGCATACAAAGTCTTTAACAAAAGAACCTTGTGTGTTGAGGAAAGTGTGCATGTGCTTTTTAATGAATCTAACGTGTTGAGTGAGAATGATGCACAGGAAGATGAACTTGAATTAGGTCTTGTTCGAAAAGAAGTGTTGCTCCAAGATAAACGAGGTAAGAACACCATGGAGAAAACAACTCCTGAAGGTGTTCCTCAGAACAGCAGGCAAGGTGAACACCAAACAGGGGAAAACACCGCTGAACCCTGTTCGGAACCGTGTTCTTCAGGAATAGACTTACAAACATGTGCAGAAACAGGCTCGGGAGATGATCGTAAGCATTATGTTACGACTAGAGTAGAGCATGGGTCTGTGGATCCTCTTACTCCACGACCATGGAAGCACCATAGTTCGCACCCTCTTGATCAAATCTTGTCAGATATTAATACTGGAGTGCAAACTAGATCTAAACTAAAGAATTTTTGTGCTTTCTATGCTTTTCTTTCTAACATTGAGCCAAAAAGTGTGAATGAAGCTCTTGCAGATTCAGATTGGATCACGGCTATGCAAGAAGAGCTTCATCAATTTGAGAGAAACAAAGTATGGCACCTTGTACCTAAACCTGCAGAGAGAACAATCATTGGAACCAAGTGGGTGTTCCGAAACAAACTGGATGAGTCAGGAACAGTCACTAGGAACAAGGCACGGCTGGTTGTACAAGGATACAATCAAGAAGAAGGAATCAACTATGAAGAAACCTTTGCACCAGTTGCTAGAATTAAGGCTATTCAAATCTTAATAGCCTTTGCAGCTCATATGAAAATCAAGCTATATCAAATGGATGTTAAAAGTGCATTCCTAAACGGATACCTTAAAGAAGAGGTGTATGTCAAACAACCCCCTGTTTTGAAAATGGTGATTTTCCAAATCATGTTTTTAAACTTGACAAGGCACTTTATGGTTTAAAACAAGCTCCAAGAGCTTGGTATGAACGGTTGTCAAGTTTTTTACTTGAAAATGATTTTAGAAGAGGCAAGGTAGACAATACCTTGTTTCTAAAATCTAAGGGGGAACATTTTTTGATTGTCCAAATATATGTTGATGACATTATATTTGGTGCAACTCATCATGATTTATGCAATGAATTTTCAAATATGATGAGGAGTGAGTTTGAGATGAGCATGATGGGTGAGCTTAATTTTTCTTAGGCTTACAAATCAAGCAAACTCCAAACGGCACCATGATCCATCAGCAAAAGTATATCAAGGAGTTACTTAAGCGTTTTGGGATGGAGTCAGCCAAACCCATAGACACTCCTATTTCTCCTTCAACCAAGTTGGTTATGGATGATGGGAGTCCCTCAGTTGAGGAGAAACTCTATAGGGGTATGATTGGGTCACTCTTATACCTAACCGCTAGTAGACCTGATATTGTTTTTAGTGTTGGTTTATGTGCCCGTTTTCAGTCTAACCCTAAGGAAACTCATCTTAAGGCTGTTAAACGGATACTAAGGTATTTGAAACAAACACCCAATTTAGCTTTATGGTATCCTAAAGGTTGCAATTTTGATCTTGTTGGATATGCTGACGCTGACTATGCTGGATTCCTAGTTGATAGAAAGAGTACCTCAGGTATGGCTCACTTTCTTGGACCTTGTTTGGTATCTTGGGCTACCAAGAAGCAACATTCAGTTGCCATGTCCACAGCAGAAGCTGAATATGTTGCAGCAGCTTCATGTTGTGCTCAACTGTTGTGGATAAGGCAACAGCTTAAGGACTTTTGTGTTGACATTGGATGCATTCCTATTTTTTGTGATAACACAAGTGCAATCATTGCCAAAAATCCATGTCAACACAAAAGAACAAAGAATATTGACATTCGACATCATTTCTTGAGAGATAATGTTGAAAAGGGTTTAATCTCTATGAATTTTTGCTCAACGGAAAATCAAATTGCTGATATATTCACTAAGGCACTCGCTAGAGATCATTTTGAAAGAAATAGACTGGAACTAGGGTTGGTGAGAACACCCTGAGATACCTGTTTCCAGAACATGAACTGGGTTTGGTAAGATCAACCTTTACACCCTGTTCTCTCCCCTGTTTGCAAATTTTATTAATAACGGATGTGATTGCATACACCCGAATTGCGTGCATTTTTTTTTGTCTCTTATCTACTTAGTACAGCATAAGGGGATGTACTGGAGCCGTCTTAATGCCATTTAATCGAATCAGATCAGACGGCAAAGAACAGGCATAATACAGAGAACAGGTACGCCCCTTGGTTGCTCGGTGTGTTTTCTTTCCTTCCCAAGGCACAAGATGTTAATGCTCCTACCCGTTGCAAATCAAGAAATCTTCTCAAAGATTCGGCTGCTCTCTCTCTCTCTCTCTCTCTCTCTTTATATGCCCTGCTCTCAGTACTATCGTTCATCTCGCCCTCAAGCAAAAGCCGAACATCCTACAAACACCTTAAACCCTAATCTCTCTCTTCTAGCAACAATGGCTTCCAACAACTCTTCTCAATCAAAAGCCCTCGTTCTTGCAGCCTCAATCCCTGCTCCCCCTCGCCCAATTCTTTACAAGCCTTTCAAGTTCCTGAATCGCTTGTCCCTAAAATCAGTGGGAATGGGGATGGATGATATTCCCTTTGAATGTGGAAGGGAATTGGTGTTCCTCGTAGGGGCAATTGCTTGTCCCATTTTAGTTGAGTCAGAGGGAACAAAGTCGGGGTCTCAAGAACAATTCTTGGAAACCCCTGAAGGGTTTAATTTTGAGCCCTGTTCTTCTGGGTTGTTCTCTGACACCGCGACAGAAACAGGGGCTGCCTCTGTCAAAGGTGTGTTTGTGGAGGATCTGCATGTCGACTTCCAAGGGAAGTCGAATGAGTCGTCAGAGGAGAGTCTAGAGAAGAATTCTCTCCCTGAGGCTGAAATCTCCACTCCAGACTTTCAAACTGGAGAGAAAAGGAAGAGGGTGAAAATTGTGGCTAGGCGTAGTGGAACGCCAAGAACAAGGCCACAACCAAGGTCTCAACCCTCTCAAACTCCCTCTTCTCCTCAATCCTCTAAGCCCTCTCGAAAATCTGCAAGGCTAGCGTTTCAATCCTCTCATCGTCCCTCCAAACCCTCTGCTCCTATCATCGAGGAGATTTCTTCTTCTTCTGAAGGGTTCTCGAGTTCTGACTCTGAGAACACCACCTTCAAACAGGGGACACCGGTGTTTTTCGAGTCCTCTGAAGAACAATCTCCTCCAAAACCAACCAATAAACCTGCTGTGAAGCCCTCTCCTGCCAAAACACCCCTCAAGCGAAAGCCCAGAACAGCCCCCCTACCAGAAACTACCACCTCTGTTCCTGTCCTTAAACGCCCAAAGCAGTTCACTCCCTCTCCTATGTCTGACAAACATGCGCAGTTGCTGAAGCGCAATGTCGTCAGGGGAAGGTAGTGAATGTAAGCTTTTTCGAGGAACAGGGTCTGGGGGTGTTCTTGAACAAGCTTCGAGCCCAAGGCTGGCTTGAGTTGTTTGCAAACACCCAGCAAGGGTGTTCTGTGCCTGAGTTGGCTGAGTTCTATGCCAACTGCTCTGTCACAAATGGGGTGGTGGCAAGTGCTGTCAATGAGTGCCATTTCTCCTTTGATGCAGCCACCCTTAGTGACATTTTGGGCATCCATTCTCGTGGATTTGCTGTGTATATGAGGGAAGACAAAACTGCCCTGGAAACAGCCAGGCTCTTAGAGGTGTCCAAACGCCTTAGTCAAAAACAGGGCCAGAAAACACCCCTCTCGGTTAAGAAGGGTGAAATGACCTCCCTGCACCAACTACTGTTTATGTTCACCATCAAGAACATAATACCGCAAGGTCAAGGACGAAACTCAGCAGATGCCTTCGATCAATGTCCGGTGGACCTACTGGATCGGGAGGAACCAGTAAACCTCCCTGCAATCATAATTCGCCACATAGAGCGAATTACGAACACCACCCGGGTACATGATCTTGGCTATGGGTTTCTGTTGACAAGGGTGCTTGAGCACTTTGGGATAGTGCTCACACGAAGAGTGGCGGCCCAAATCATTGATGAGATTGGGATTGACACTCTGCTAGGGTGTGGCTATGAGGTTGGCGAAGGGTCAGTCTCCAAACAGGGTCGTCGACCACCTCGACCACCTGTTTCTGGGCAACCTTCCGTCAAGGTTGAGGCTGTTCTTGAGGACAATGCTCGCCTCAAGGATGAGCTCTCAGCTGTCAAGGCTGCTCTTGCTGAGGAACGAGCTCTCTCGGCCAAACGCCATGAAGATTTGCTTGCACTTCTCTCCACTCTTGCCCCTAGCATCCCTCCTCTGCAAACGAAACCACCCCCTGCTCCCTGATTCTCTAGGCTGTTCTCTTGTTTCCTCTCATCTCAGTTTTTTGGCATTGTAATGTTTTTAATGCAATATCCCTTTATTAATGCTACTTGCACCTTATGCTCTATATTGCTTTTTAATGATGCCAAAAGGGGGAATAAGACCATATGGACAGATATGACCTAGCACCTAGAGGAGGATCCCTATCAGCATTAAACGTTGTTAAGCGCGTTTAAATTTTGTCAATATGGTCACCTGGTTTGTCATCATCAAAAAGGGGGAATTTGTTGATTATATTTAGTTTTGATGATAACAAATCCAAGTGAGCGCGTTTAAATTTTGTCAATATGGTCGCTTGGTTTGTCATCATCAAAAAGGGGGAATTTGTTGATTATATTTAGTTTTGATGATAACAAATCCAAGTGTAAAAATTTGTCCAAGTAATGTTGCTCCGAACACGATCTCCAAACAGGCCTAACTGGTGTTTGTGATCTTTATTGTATTAACTGGTTTGCTACATGTGAGAACAAGTCTTCTAGACAGGTTTTACTTGGTGATTCCATATTAAGTCAAGAACACCATCTCGACAGTTGATTGTAAAGCGTGTTCCTGAACTCTAGCAATGCAAAGAACAACCCCAGCAAACAAGGTGGCCTTGGTGTTCACAGCAGCTCTACAAATCTCGGACAAGATGACTGGTTCAAAACAAGAAGTCTTGGGTATATAGGTTTTATTTAATTAGACTCTTGTTAATATGCCAATATTAAAAACATCATTTTAAACACCTCTTGAATCGGTATTTGCGCTAAAGTATTTCAGAACACCAGTTGCGAACAACCCTGCAAACAGGGTGCCTAGGGTGTTTCTGAACTGCAGTGGCCATACCCGATTATTTTTGAAAATTCATTTTGGTTGGCCAAGATCTCCAGAATACTTTCTTTGAATTTCAAAATTGCTATTTTTCTAGAGAGGATAGTTCTTGAAAATATTATGGAGATTTGCGAAAATAGGTTTGGGAGATTTGCCAAATCAAAAGATTCCTATGACTATATTTTTGGATTTGGTAAAAGCTGAAAATCTCTTTAAACCTCTTCACGGCTATGGGAAGATAAGAGTTATCTTTTAAGATAACAAAATCCCTTATATTTTGGGATAAATTCATCATTAGCCGTTGGAGAATATATTTTGTTTGCAAAATCATTTTCCATACTTAGCTGAGTCTTTGGTTTTTGACCGTTGGACCTTGTGTTTAAAAACCGCAGCTTTTCTCTCCCATAGAGAAGCCAAGAAGCAGATAGAAAAAACTCAGACTGAAAAAGAGAAGCAACACAGCTTTCTGAAAAATCTGGAAAAAAATCAGGAAACTCGGTTTTCACATTAAAATTCTTGAGCTTCATTCTGAAAAGCAAAACCGTGACAAGCTGTGTTTGATTTGAGTTTTCAAACCATTGGCATAATAGGATCTTCATTGTACCTTACATCTGCTTAGTGAGAAGCACCCCCTGTAAGGTGTTTGTAACCCTAATCTTGGATCAGAAAAGTGAGTGAGTGTGTCCTAGTCATGTGGACTTAGACGTGTCTAATCCTGCGAAGGTTGGACGTGGTGTAACCTGTCTTTGGGAAGAAGGTTACGTGGTTGCAAGTTGTAATAAGGTGTGTTACATTTGTAACGTGTGAAGCCCGTTAGTGAAAGTGGTTAAATCCTACACGAGGTAGGTCGTGGTTTTTCACACCTCAGTTGGGCTAGAGGTGTTTTCCACGTAAAAATTGTGTGTGCTTTATTTTCCGCATTTATCTTGGTGATTTTCGCATCTGCAATATTTGAGAACACCCCGTGCAAACAAGCTATCAGGGTGTTTGTCATTTGAGAACAACCTCTGTGAGGGTGTTTGTTATTTACAACGCGAAAATCAGACACCACAATTCACCCCCTCTTGTGGTTGTATACTCACGAACTCAACAGTTGCCAAAAGTGCTTTTACTCCAAGTTTTCAGATCTAGCTTAATCTTTTTCAACTTCTGAGTAATGCAGTACATTGGTGTTCCTGGTAAAGAAAATTGCCAGTTGCGTTTAACTATGCAATGAGTATCATGGTACTTGGTGCATGAATGTTGGTAGTGAAAATGAGCGCCCCTTCAGGGAGGGTGTGCAGGTTCCGTATTAAGATACACATAGGAGTGATCAGAGCACGTAAACGGTCCAGTAGTTACGCAATAATCTGGGAAGAGCTGAAGACAATCCTCACATAGGATAACTCTATGTAGTTTTTTATAAATGAGTTTCCCATGCAGGAATTTCTTCCACGTGAAAATTCGCCCTTGAACGTTAGCATCGTGCCCGTTACAGAATGAGAGAAAGTCGGGAAGACGTTTCAACTTGGAAGCGCATAGCGGTATACCTCCAATTTTTCAGCCAAATGTAATATTTCATTAAAATCACCCATAATGCACCATGGCAAAGAAAAACAAGTACTAAGGTGATTGAGATGTGTCCAAAATTCATGTTTTTTATGAATTTGGGCCGGGGCGTAGACTGTTGTGACTATACACTGTTTATTTGTACTCCTTTCGACCACCAAACAGTGGATTGCTCGGTGTTCTTTAACGAGGACATCAAGCAATACATTGTCATCTTTCCAGAGTACCCAGATTCCACCCACATGATTTTGTGGTAATATGAAGTCAAAGTGACGAAATCCAAGAGTACTAATAATACGTTGCGTATTATGTTCGTTAACCATAGTTTCCATTAGGAATACAATGTCAGGATGAATCGTCCGATTAATAAAGCCAACCTCGAGCTGTAGTTGGGCTTTTTTTGCCCCTCACATTCCAAATAATAGCTTTCATTAAAACCAAATAAGGCCTAGCCAGATAAAAATGAGCTCCATAGGGTGAAACCCCTTCTGGGCTGTGGCTAGTGCAACCGTCATATGCAGAAGTAATTTTCTTAACATAATAGGAGGGAAACAAGTGCTAGTGATCCTCAGGATCGGTCGGAATAATGGCCTTGGGAAAGGGCATTTCTGCTCTAGTCCACTCACCAGAGATACAAATTAGAAAACATAGCTGGCTGATACAAATTGATAGCAATCATAATATGTACAACAGACAAGCCATAACAGAATGTACATGAGAAAGGGAGAAAGAAAGAAATGTTGTACAAAGGTAAGAATAAAAGTCCTTCATTGTGACTTCCAATCCTCAGAGTTGTAATCCATGGTAAGAACGCTGGAAACAAAGAATGACGGTGACCTGCATCATTCAGACATGCTTCCAGGCTCCAAGCCATCAGCCTGAGCACCATAACTGCATATAGAAAAAGTTCAGAGATGAGAACGGCTGGAAAAAAGAAACCAATGGTGCACTGAGATGACCGATAAGAATGTGGATAAAGAAACAGAGTCTAAGGTAGGAGCTTGGAGAAGTTGCTATCAACCTCGACTGGCAGCAATAATCGGCTAAGGCAACCATGCTCGAATCGACCGGGGCTACCCATCCTAGCAGCACTAAGGTGCAGCAAGGACAGCAACCCATCAGATAGCACAGGCCAAAAATCCTGCAGCAAATACATCCAACAATACGTCAGTCCCCCCGATTGTTGCCTCTATCCAAAAACGTGGTGGCAAACAACCAAAGCAGTAATCCAACCCAAAATATACAAGGTCACAATAGCCAAAGTACAGACATCAATAAATTCATAACCACAAATGCATGACACTGGGATAAGGGAAGAAGTGATGGGCAAAGGCAAAAATAACTATCCTGCCTCTGAACTCCCAGTCCCCTGAAGAAGAGTCCATTTAAGAAGCACAAGAAAAAAGAAGGTGAGAGGCACAGGAGTCCCAATGTTTGTCCATGGTGACCACTGTAGATGACCTGTACCATGCAAACATAAATCTAAACACCAACGCATCAACCTGATCACCAAAATCAAATGTAAGCAATGTTCGTAGATAGGAACAATTGGCAAATAGTAACCAAGGTCGCAAGGAATAAACCAGAAAAGTTATAAACAGCAATTTAAAGTCTCAGTTAGCAGCAAGTAGAAGCTACTATCATCCTCGACTAGTATCAATAATTGGCTAAGGAAGCCAAACTCAGTTCATCCCAGGCGGCACAACCTAGCAGCACTAATGTGCACCAAAGCCAGCAACCCACCAAACAGCAAAGGCAGCCAACTAAACCTCATTCCACTCAGTTGTCGCCTCCTTCCAGAAAAGGGGTGGCAGACAACCAAATGGATTGAGAGTGTTGAAAACCAAATCCAAACCACAAGATACCAAAGCAAATGTACCATTAAATGTAAACAGACGAAGTTACAGAGCATAAACAATCTGCCAGTAAGGATCACTGGCCAGCAAACCGGGAATACACTCCAAAATACAGCACTAAGAAAAGAATAGCCAGAGAGATAACACCAGATCCACCGGTAAGGCAAGCAGCACCACACACAGCCATACTTTAGCAAGAAATTAGTCAGTATCAGACAAGGAACAAGTACTAAAATAACCCAAAAAATCATAAGATTGCAAAGGGAGAAGGAAATCCAACCCTTAGAGTACAAGGCACACCAATCACAGAGCAGACACAAATAAACTTACGTGTCATGATCATGGCAGGGAATGGGAGGTGAGGTGGATCTGGCCACTAGGCACTTGAGGCACCACAAGCCTAGTCGTCGGCCATGGTTTAGGGTCATGGCCAACAATGGAGGCAATTATGACAGCAACGCCCCTGGTACTTGAGACAACACGCGCAGCACGAAAAAGTAAGGAAATCCAAAACCCCAAAGGTAGATCTGAATAAAAACAGGTGTATAATTGAGTGTGAAAAGTCGCACACGCAAACGAGTTCCATGGAAACAGCAAATTAACTCTGACAGAGCTTGCGATGAGAGAGAGGAGGGGAGATCTAGAAGGGAGGTGCAAGAGAAACGGCAGAGGGTCGGGTGGTTCATTCATGGTAGAGGGAATAGAGGGAGGCGCGATAAGGGTAAGTCGATAAGGTGAACAGGAACCTGGAGACCTTCTCTGTCATGCGAATCTCTCTCTAGAGGGTCATTTTTCATACTTAATTTGCTTAATTTGCTTGAATTAAGGTTGCTCATTTCTTTCCTAATTTTTCAGTGGCAGAAACTGAGATATTTGTTTCACCAAGCATGAGATATTTCTGTGGAGTAGGAGATACCATAATAAAGTCATGGATCATCAGATGGACACTCTTAAAAGGTTAACCGTAGATATCTCTGTGTGGCAATGATGCCAATTGGATTCGTGTGCTATAGATGCTATGCTTTTATGGTTTCCACGGCTGGCAAAAAAACAACTTTGAAGCAACTTGTATCTTATAGTAAACTTTTTAAAGTGCTATAATTTGATAATATATTACAGGATGCTGTATAACTTGTAGACGTAATTTAGGGTCCTTTTCTAATTAATGATATCATCATTCCAGCGAATCTTCTGAAGTAATTGTTATGAAAAGTTTTTTTTTTATTGGAGAAAAGGGGGAAGGGTATTATATTAGATTGCTATTGATGTAAGCGTACACATCATCTGAGGCCCGAGCTGTGATGTCCTCAGGTACATCAGTTTCCCATGTCTTGCCCATCAAATAAATAGGTTATCGGTGAGCTAGATCGTGGGCTACCCTATTACCCCCCTTTTTACAAAAGACCAAGAATAAAAATTGAAGTTCTAAACAAAGGAAATGATATCCCTAGCAAAAAGACTAACAAAGTTGTCGTAGATCGACATATTCCTAAGCATTTAGATCAACTCTAAGCAATCGCTTTCAATGATGATGTCCTGGATTCCATATGCGTGAGCACAAAGTAGGCCATAAAGACACGCTCTTGCCTCCTCAACTGGAGCTCCAGCGTAGCCACGGTGATGCTTGATGCCCGTAAGGAGTATATTTCCATCGTGATCTGATGTATCCTCAAGGGGGGGTAGCCAAAGCAAGCCAAATCAGAATGTAAGGAGAACAAACGGATTCAAGCTTCCTTTGTAAACACAAGCTCAAACTAGGATAGTTTTGTGAGTGGAACCGAATCTAGCACCTCACTTGGATACAAAACACCACCAAGTTTAGTACTAGGGCCCTTAACAACTCCTTGGATACAGAAACACCACCAAAGAGAGGTTAAGACTCTTGCTAGATCACCACCCTACCCGGCCAAAGATAGAGATAAGCTAGAAGAGAGTTTTGAGAGTTCAAAGGAGCTAAGGCTCAACTTCATTCAAATGCATCAACTTGTTGAACATACAAGGCAGCAAGGGAGGTTTTATAATCCTCCTAAACACAAGCATTCAGCTTACAAAGTCAAATTAGAAGCTAAACTAGGCTAAAACCCGAAAACCAAAACAACACCAAAAACGGTTAGATTAAACCGTAGCTCGACAACACTTAATTGTTGATCTTGAGGCTGAGTTGTCGACTTGGGAGGCTTGGGAGGACATAATCAGCTTCAAGGCATTTAATCATGACCTTTGCAAGTGGATTAAACCTTGATAAGAGCAAAAGCACCTCAAAAAGAACAACATGCAGCTGGCTGTCTTTACCCGGGTAAAAGGGAGTTTCTTCCCTTAATTTGCTGGTTAATAGCTCCTTAGGTGTGTAATTTGGCTGAGGTTTTTTATGGCCACTTGATAATATTATTAATGCACTTTCAAGCCATAAAAGTTTCAGTCCAAATGGAGGAGCTTTGGTCGTCCAAACAGACCCATTTCCAGAACTGGGCAAAACTGAAACAGTTTTGAGCACTTGACTTCAACAGCTGATTTCAGGTAGCAAATGACCTCCAAATGACTTGCAATCGGTCTTATTGGAAAGAACACATCTTAAACTTAAAGTTAGGCCTCCTGCATCCCAGTCATATCCATCGGAAGGTCACGTAATAATGTGTGCAAAACCGGGCTTGTTCACGGACTGAAAACAGGATGAAGGCTGAAAATGACTAAGGCAAACTAGGCATGTCTTTGGCACTTTAGCCATTGAATCTGATTGTTTTGGACCACCTTGAGGGTGGGTATTCATGGTCATGGGTGGATCTCCATCATCCTCCCCTTGTTGAGGAGAATTTGCCCTCAAATTGTCCTTGAACTCATGGTGTGAGACCTTGAGAAGTAGCTCTTTAGTAGTGAGGAGTAAGTCCGAATGCTCTCGGTTCTTTTGGGGCTTAATTTTGTGGAGTTGGGATGGGCTTAGGGGGGCAAGGGTGATCCTCTTTCCATCTTTTGAAAGGTATAAGTATTCAAATAGCCATCATGCATTACCTTTCGGTCAAACAACCATGGCCTTCCCAACAAAAGATGACATGCATCCATGGGGATTATGTCGCACCACAACTCATCTTGGTAACTTTTACCAATGGAAAATGAAATCAAGCACCTAGAATTTACTTGCAATCCTTTGCCTTGATTGAGCCATTGGATGTTGTAAGGATGGGGGTGAGCCGAGGCTTGGAGATTGAGTTTCTTCACCATGCTAAGTGAGGCCACGTTCGCACAACTGCCACCATCGATAATCACGGAACACACTTGGCTATGGACCGTGCATCTTGTGTGAAATAGGTCTTCCCTTTGGTCCTCCTTGTCTCCTTTATGGCTACTCAAGGCTCTCCTCAACACAAGTAACTCTCCTTCGTCCGCTTCCTCCACGACCTCCTCCATGAAATACACCTCCTTGTCCTCCTCCTCCTTTTCCTCCTTAGTCGCTTCCCATTCGGCCAAGGAGATGACTCTCCTATTTGGACATTCCGAGGCTATGTGGCCTAGACCTTGACACTTAAAACATCTTTTTGTGTTCAAGGTTGTGGGGTTTGGACGGTTTGGAAGGGTTAGGCTCTTTTGAGGAGCTTGGTTCTTTTGTGTGGTGGGAAGGGGTTGGAACCGTGGGTTTAGAAGGTGGGGAAGAGCTCCCCTTGTTGAAGGGTTGGCTCTCGGGAAAGGGTTTGAGAGGTTCTCTTTTGAGGAGCTTGGATTTTCTTTGTTGTTCCACTTTATGGGCTAAGACACACACTTCATCAAAGGTAGTATATTGTTGCAATTCTACCACATGGGCATACCTAGGATCTAACCCACCCAAATATCTCACTATGGTTTGCTCTTCGGGCTCTCTCAAGTCACACTTGATTAACAACTTCTCAAACTCCCTAGTATACTCCTCAACACTCATGTTACCTTGGACAAGGTTGTGAAGTTGGGAGTAGTTATCTTGTAGGTAAGATGGGGGTAAGAAACGGGCTTTAAGTTTGGCTCTCATTTTCTCCCATGTTCGAATCTTTCCCTTTCCTTGCCTAGCTCTTTTGGCACATAAGTTAGACCACCAAAGAGAAGCATACTTACGGAGTCTAATGGCAACAAGCTTCACTTTCTTTTCCTCCGGGATCTCCTTGTAGTCAAAAATCCTCTTCTACGGTTTGAAGCCATTCCAAAAACTCGTCGGGGTCAAGCTTCCCTTCGAACTCCGGGATCTCTACCTTGATGTCTCCATGGTGTGAGGTTGCTTTCCTTCCTCTCCTCATTCTTCCATAGGCCTCTTCTTCACTTGATGAGCTTGAGTGTGTGGCCGCTCTCATTTCTTGCTCGGAATCGGAGGAGTTAGAAGATCGGGAACTCCTAATCTCCTTGCGCTTTTGCTTCAAGGATTCTCCGAGTTGTCGCTTCAAGTAGTCATTTTGACCTTTGACCTCTTCGTTTTGTTGCCTCAAGGCCTCATAATTCTTCATGAGGGCCTCAAACTTCTCTTCCATGGTCATACTAGTAGTACTTACGTTGAAACGAGGTGGTACTTCTCGGGCTGAATGTGGCACGGGCGTGCTCTTAGACACGGGGTGACCGTGCTCAGGGTCTGGACGTGAGAGAGGTTGGGATGTGGCCGGGAAAGGGGTGGCACGGTCGTGCGACATGGCACGGGGTGACCGTGCTGAGGTTCTGGATGTGGGGGAAGATGAAATGTGGCTGGGAAAGGAGAGGGGCACGGTCGTGCTCATTGGCACGGGGAGACCGTGCCGATCTTCTGGGCAGTGGAAACCGTGGAGCACGGTTTTGGGTGTTTTGTGGGGGAAATGTGTTTGGGTATTTGGAAGGGTGTTGGGTAGCAAGCTTAGGCCTAGGGAAGCCTTAGCTCTGATACCAAATATGATGTATCCTCAAGGGGGGGTAGCCAAAGCAAGCCAAATCAGAATGTAAGGAGAACAAACGGATTCAAGCTTCCTTTGTAAACACAAGCTCAAACTAGGATAGTTTTGTGAGTGGAACCGAATCTAGCACCTCACTTGGATACAAAACACCACCAAGTTTAGTACTAGGGCCCTTAACAACTCCTTGGATACAGAAACACCACCAAAGAGAGGTTAAGACTCTTGCTAGATCACCACCCTACCCGGCCAAAGATAGAGATAAGCTAGAAGAGAGTTTTGAGAGTTCAAAGGAGCTAAGGCTCAACTTCATTCAAATGCATCAACTTGTTGAACATACAAGGCAGCAAGGGAGGTTTTATAATCCTCCTAAACACAAGCATTCAGCTTACAAAGTCAAATTAGAAGCTAAACTAGGCTAAAACCCGAAAACCAAAACAACACCAAAAACGGTTAGATTAAACCGTAGCTCGACAACACTTAATTGTTGATCTTGAGGCTGAGTTGTCGACTTGGGAGGCTTGGGAGGACATAATCAGCTTCAAGGCATTTAATCATGACCTTTGCAAGTGGATTAAACCTTGATAAGAGCAAAAGCACCTCAAAAAGAACAACATGCAGCTGGCTGTCTTTACCCGGGTAAAAGGGAGTTTCTTCCCTTAATTTGCTGGTTAATAGCTCCTTAGGTGTGTAATTTGGCTGAGGTTTTTTATGGCCACTTGATAATATTATTAATGCACTTTCAAGCCATAAAAGTTTCAGTCCAAATGGAGGAGCTTTGGTCGTCCAAACAGACCCATTTCCAGAACTGGGCAAAACTGAAACAGTTTTGAGCACTTGACTTCAACAGCTGATTTGAGGTAGCAAATGACCTCCAAATGACTTGCAATCGGTCTTATTGGAAAGAACACATCTTAAACTTAAAGTTAGGCCTCCTGCATCCCAGTCATATCCATCGGAAGGTCACGTAATAATGTGTGCAAAACCGGGCTTGTGCACGGACTGAAAACAGGATGAAGGCTAAAAATGACTAAGGCAAACTAGGCATGTCTTTGGCACTTTAGCCATTGAATCTGATTGTTTTGGACCACCTTGAGGGTGGGTATTCATGGTCACGGGTGATCTCCATCATCCTCCCCTTGTTGAGGAGAATTTGCCCTCAAATTGTCCTTGAACTCATGGTGTGAGACCTTGAGAAGTAGCTCTTTAGTAGTGAGGAGTAAGTCCGAATGCTCTCGGTTCTTTTGGGGCTTAATTTTGTGGAGTTGGGATGGGCTTAGGGGGGCAAGGGTGATCCTCTTTCCATCTTTTTGAAAGGTATAAGTATTCAAATAGCCATCATGCATTACCTTTCGGTCAAACAACCATGGCCTTCCCAACAAAAGATGACATGCATCCATGGGGATTATGTCGCACCACAACTCATCTTGGTAACTTTTACCAATGGAAAATGAAATCAAGCACCTAGAATTTACTTGCAATCCTTTGCCTTGATTGAGCCATTGGATGTTGTAAGGATGGGGGTGAGCCGAGGCTTGGAGATTGAGTTTCTTCACCATGCTAAGTGAGGCCACGTTCGCACAACTGCCACCATCGATAATCACGGAACACACTTGGCTATGGACCGTGCATCTTGTGTGAAATAGGTCTTCCCTTTGGTCCTCCTTGTCTCCTTTATGGCTACTCAAGGCTCTCCTCAACACAAGTAACTCTCCTTCGTCCGCTTCCTCCACGACCTCCTCCATGAAATACACCTCCTTGTCCTCCTCCTCCTTTTCCTCCTTAGTTGCTTCCCATTCGACCAAGGAGATGACTCTCCTATTTGGACATTACGAGGCTATGTGGCCTAGACCTTGACACTTAAAATATCTTTTTGTGTTCAAGGTTGTGGGGTTTGGACGGTTTGGAAGGGTTAGGCTCTTTTGAGGAGCTTGGTTCTTTTGTGTGGTGGAAGGGGTTGGAACCGTGGGTTTAGAAGGTGGGAAGAGCTCCCCTTGTTGAAGGGTTGGCTCTCGGGAAAGGGTTTGAGAGGTTCTCTTTTGAGGAGCTTGGATTTTCTTTGTTGTTCCACTTTATGGGCTAAGACACACACTTCATCAAAGGTAGTATATTGTTGCAATTCTACCACATGGGCATACCTAGGATCTAACCCACCCAAATATCTCACTATGGTTTGCTCTTCGGGCTCTCTCAAGTCACACTTGATTAACAACTTCTCAAACTCCCTAGTATACTCCTCAACACTCATGTTACCTTGGACAAGGTTGTGAAGTTGGGAGTAGTTATCTTGTAGGTAAGATGGGGGTAAGAAACGGGCTTTAAGTTTGGCTCTCATTTTCTCCCATGTTCGAATCTTTCCCTTTCCTTGCCTAGCTCTTTTGGCACATAAGTTAGACCACCAAAGAGAAGCATACTTACGGAGTCTAATGGCAACAAGCTTCACTTTCTTTTCCTCCGGGATCTCCTTGTAGTCAAAAATCCTTTCTACGGTTTGAAGCCATTCCAAAAACTCGTCGGGGTCAAGCTTCCCTTCGAACTCCGGGATCTCTACCTTGATGTCTCCATGGTGTGAGGTTGCTTTCCTTCCTCTCCTCATTCTTCCATAGGCCTCTTCTTCACTTGATGAGCTTGAGTGTGTGGCCGCTCTCATTTCTTGCTCGGAATCGGAGGAGTTAGAAGATCGGGAACTCCTAATCTCCTTGCGCTTTTGCTTCAAGGATTCTCCGAGTTGTCGCTTCAAGTAGTCATTTTGACCTTTGACCTCTTCGTTTTGTTGCCTCAAGGCCCCATAATTCTTCATGAGGGCCTCAAACTTCTCTTCCATGGTCATACTAGTAGTACTTACGTTGAAACGAGGTGGTACTTCTCGGGCTGAATGTGGCACGGGCGTGCTCTTAGACACGGGGTGACCGTGCTCAGGGTCTGGACGTGAGAGAGGTTGGGATGTGGCCGGGAAAGGGGTGGCACGGTCGTGCGACATGGCACGGGGTGACCGTGCTGAGGTTCTGGATGTGGGGGAAGATGAAATGTGGCTGGGAAAGGAGAGGGGCACGGTCGTGCTCATTGGCACGGGGAGACCGTGCCGATCTTCTGGGCAGTGGAAACCGTGGAGCACGGTTTTGGGTGTTTTGTGGGGGAAATGTGTTTGGGTATTTGGAAGGGTGTTGGGTAGCAAGCTTAGGCCTAGGGAAGCCTTAGCTCTGATACCAAATATGATGTATCCTCAAGGGGGGGTAGCCAAAGCAAGCCAAATCAGAATGTAAGGAGAACAAACGGATTCAAGCTTCCTTTGTAAACACAAGCTCAAACTAGGATAGTTTTGTGATTGGAACCGAATCTAGCACCTCACTTGGATACAAAAACACCACCAAGTTTAGTACTAGGGCCCTTAACAACTCCTTGGATACAGAAACACCACCAAAGAGAGGTTAAGACTCTTGCTAGATCACCACCCTACCCGGCCAAAGATAGAGATAAGTTAGAAGAGAGTTTTGAGGGTTCAAAGGAGCTAAGGCTCAACTTCATTCAAATGCATCAACTTGTTGAACATACAAGGCAGCAAGGGAGGTTTTATAATCCTCCTAAACACAAGCATTCAGCTTACAAAGTCAAATTAGAAGCTAAACTAGGCTAAAACCCGAAAACCAAAACAACACCAAAAACGGTTAGATTAAACCGTAGCTCGACAACACTTAATTGTTGATCTTGAGGCTGAGTTGTCGACTTGGGAGGCTTGGAGGACATAATCAGCTTCAAGGCATTTAATCATGACCTTTGCAAGTGGATTAAACCTTGATAAGAGCAAAAGCACCTCAAAAAGAGCAACATGAAGCTGGCTGTCTTTACCCGGGTAAAAGGGAGTTTCTTCCCTTAATTTGCTGGTTAATAGCTCCTTAGGTGTGTAATTTGGCTGAGGTTTTTTTATGGCCACTTGATAATATTATTAATGCACTTTCAAGCCATAAAAGTTTCAGTCCAAATGGAGGAGCTTTGGTCGTCCAAACAGACCCATTTCCAGAACTGGGCAAAACTGAAACAGTTTTGAGCACTTGACTTCAACAGCTGATTTGAGGTAGCAAATGACCTCCAAATGACTTGCAATCGGACTTATTGGAAAGAACACATCTTAAACTTAAAGTTAGGCCTCCTGCATCCCAGTCATATCCATCGGAAGGTCACGTAATAATGTGTGCAAAACTGGGCTTGTGCACGGACTGAAAACAGGATGAAGGCTGAAAATGACTAAGGCAAACTAGGCATGTCTTTGGCACTTTAGCCATTGAATCTGATTGTTTTGGACCACCTTGAGGGTGGGTATTCATGGTCATGGGTGGATCTCCATCATGATCGCACAAGATGAAGCCCTAACCCGCTGTGTTATCAGTGACTATACCTGCATCAAAATTAAGCCTAGAATAACCTGGCATTGGTGGAGACTAAGAATTTGGATGCAGCGTGGTCTGATGGGAGAGCTCCACATCTTGGAGTTCGTGGAAACTACGGATGAAGGCTATGGCCCTCTTGCCCAAAACTGAAAGATTGTTGTCCGGTCTCTTGAAGATGAAGCAGTTATGGGCATTCCAACGTTCCCACATAACAGTTAAAAAGTCCCCAAAGGAGTCCTTGTCAAGGGCCTCCCAAGCTTTTAGAATGCCATCTGCTGGTGTTCGGTAGCGAGTGGACCAAAGCATCATGTCTGGGCCACTGCCTCCCCATACATGGACGGCTAGAGGGCATTGGAGGATGGCATACGTGGCTTTGTCTTCCGTATGGGTACAGATACTACATGTCATGGAGAAGTCCGGGACCCTAGATGAGATATTATGGGCCGTGGGTAGGGAGCCTATGCAAGCCCTCAAACCAAAGAGCTTGATCTAGGGGGGACGTTACAGCTCCAGACAGATCGCCATAAGTGTTCATCATATGACAAGGATGAGCCCACAATATCCTGATCATCGTCGATAAGCATGTGGTATGCCGAGCGAACTGTAAAGGCGCCTCACGAGTTGTAATGCCAAATTAAGTTGTCGGCTCGCCAGGAAGAGCAAAGTGGGATATTCAAAATTGCTTCGGTGTCAACAGGGAGGAAGATATGGTTGATCAGTGGTTCCTACCAACAACCGTTAGTATGGTCGATCAAATCACTCACCTTGTAATTCTCGTATGGTGTAGTGCGTGGTGTGACAGGCTTGAAAGATGTGGGGTGGGGCAGCCATTTGTCATCCCACATACTTAGTGAGTGGCCGCTTCCAACTAACCAACGAGATCCCCGGCTATCACATCTCTTGCCCCGTAGATGCAATGCCAAGTGAAGCTGGGACGGATTGCAAGAGTGGCTTTAAAGATATCGTCGTCCGGGAAGTATTTTGCACGCATGAGTCGAGCCACGAGTGAGTTATTGTCCTTAATGAATCGCCAGGCTTGTTTGGCCAGAAGAGCATCATTGAAGGCTTCCATATTACGAAAGCCGATCCCTCCGTCATCCTCAGACTTACATAATTTTTGAGCGCTGATCCAATGGATCTTACGATCCTCTTGATTGTGACCCCACCAGAAACGGATGATCGAAGATTGGATATTTCGGCACAACCCTTTTGGGAGCTTGAAGATACTTAATAGGTAGGTTGGAATAGCTTGGGCAACAGCCTTTATTAGCATTTCCCGTCCAGCCCATGAGATCAGTTTATCCATCCATCCCGACATACACTTTTTGATATGGTCAACTAGGAATAGGAACGGATTTTTTCGCGAGCGACATATAAAGGTAGGTGCTCCCAAGTACTTATCATGAGACAATACCTCCCTGATGTCCAAGTGTAGCGTGATTTGGCTCCTGCATTCAGATGAAATCCCCTTACTGAAAGAGACATCAGTCTTAGCCAGATTGATAACTTGACCTGAGGCTGCCTCGTAGTGCAAAAGAATGTCTTTGAGAGTGGACGCTTGAGCCAAGTCCGCCCCGCAAAAGATGATAGTGTTGTCTGCAAAAAATAGGTGAGAGATAGTAGGGGCTTCTGCGCATAATCTGTATCCCTGGAGAGAACCGATTTCCATCGCCCTGTATAGAAGGCCAAAAAGCCCTTCGAAGCAAAAAAGGAAAAGGAACAGGGAGAGTGGGCCACCTTGGCGAATTCCTCTACTAGGGATGATGTGACCACTGGGATGGCCGTTGATGAGAAAGGAGAAGGAGGCCGATTTTGCGTATCTCATAACGAGCTCCACCTATTGGTAATCGAAGCCTAGTTTTAGCATGACGCCCTGGAGAAAAGGCCATTCGACTCTATCGAAAGCTTTAGACATGTCGAGCTTGACTTCCATGGTTCCATTTACGCTAGAATCCCCACGCATAGCATGCATAATTTCGAAGGCAATGAGGATGTTATCAGAAATCAAGCGTCCTTGAGTGCATGTCCCTTGCGTGTCTGAGATGATAGAAGGTAGTAAAGGCTTCAAGCGGTTGGCAATAACTTTAGTGACTAGCTTGTAGATCATGTTACAGAGACTGATCGAGAGGTATTCTGAGATATGTTCAGGCCTCGACTTTTTTGGAATGAGAGCAATGAAGGTGTGGTTCAGTTTAGGAGGTATTGGATGTCCGTTGAGGATAGCTAGCACCGCTGAGGAGACATCATTTCCAATGGAGTCCCAGAACTTTTGGAAGAAAAAAGGGTTCATTCCGTCAGGGCCTAGTGCTTTGTAGGGGTGCATCTATTTCAAAGCAGCATCAATTTCCGCCCCTTCATATGGGTGACAGAGGGAGGCATTCATCTTAGGCGAAACTTTGTGGGGCACACAGGATAGCACATCTTCAATATTTGAAGGTTGGGATGAGGTGAAGAGGTCACCAAAGAACTGTGTGATGATGCCCGTGATAGCGGTGTGGCTAGTCTGCCATATACCCAACGAATCCAGGAGCCCTGTGATGGTGTTCTTTGCATGCCTCATGTTAGCTCTCGAATGAAACCAACGAGTGTGGGCGTCCCCATATTTAATATAGTCTGAGCATGCTCTCTGCCACCAAAGAATCTCCTCCTTCTTCCTCGATTCTCTGATTTGTCCAAGGATACGTACTGGAAACATTGCGGTCATGCTTTAGAAGGGCTTTGAGCTTCCGTATTTCATTACCCACATGCCCGAAGGTGTTCTGGTTCCATTGGACAAGCTCATTTGAGCAGTTTTCTAGCTGAAGGAGCAGATTTTCAACAGCATCAGGATGTGACCCACGGCTCCATGCTTTAGTGACCTCGTCTTTGCATGAGGGGTCAGTGAACCACATGTTCTCGAACTAGAAATGTTTGCTTCAGTTGCTCTATCCACATTAGGATTGCATCGAAGGAGAATAGGAGGATGGTCTGATATGTCAAAGTCAATATGGGTCATTTGGGCATTGGGGAAAGCAATAGACCAATTCGAGTTCGCATAAAAACGACCCAGTCTTTCTTCAATAACTATGCCCTTCTCTTGATATTTGGACTAGGTGTAGTAATAGCCAGAGTAGCCGAGATCATACAACCCATTGTCAATAAAGGAGTCTCTGAAGCTGTCAGTAGTGGTTTGTGCTTTTGGAGGTCCACCCTTCTTTTCACTATGGTAAAAGATCTTATTAAGGTCACCTCCGACAAGTCATAGGAGATTGGAGTGAGGCCTCAAATCTGTGATAAGCTTGCACATCTTCCATTTTTGTTGCATCTCCGACCAACCATAAATACCACTGAAACGCCATACGGTGTCATCTCCTTCCCATTGTACAGTAATGTCGATGTGATGGAGGGCGCAGGATAGGAAGGTGACATGCACTTTCTTGCTCTAAAGTAGACCCAGACCACCTGAACGACCACGAGTGTCAACGAAAATTCCATGAAAATCTCCTAACTGGTTTAGAAGGTCTTCCATTTCGGATTTGCTTTTTCTGGTCTCTGAAAGAAAGACCAACTTGGGCGCAAGTCTTTGTACTAGTCCACAATGATTAGTAACTCCCTAGGTCGCACCTAGACCCTGACAGTTTAAGCAAAGGAGACTCATTGGGCATACCTCCGCCTGAATAGTAGAAGGCGTGGAGTCGTCTTGTCCATGATCAATGACTCGGACTTTACGATCCACGTCCTTGCTGAAACGAATACCGTCCTGCTTGCATTTGAAGATCTCATTATTGGTGACCATGCTAACATCTTGGTCAATAGCCATGTTGGAGGCCCCCATGGCAAGGCTTGTTTGCACCTGCCCACCGGTTTTCTCAGTTGTCAAAGAGTAGTTTAGTACGTACTTTAGGGTGAGCTTTGGACTTGTGAAAGGCTACAAACAATTGTTTGTCCTCCATAAGTTCTGAAGCTGCATTACGACGATGGGATTTAAGGGGGGAGGCACAAAGCCAGGTGCCGTATTGGAGATTTGGATCGTCTTCTTCAACTTCGACTACCTCACAGTCTTTCAAGAATTGCCCAAGCAATGCCGCATCTGTGGCAGAAGTCGGGGAGTTTGACATACTTGAGTCGAATCCATAAGGGCTTCCCTGAAACCATGACATTGATGCCTCAGCGGAGAGGCTTAGAGATATCAATGTCCACTCTAAAGCACAGTGTTTTATCAACCCCTATCATGGTGCCTTATCACATGTACTCAGTTCGCCGATGTTCGAGGCTAATGCGCGAGCAAAGGAAGTTGTTTGTTCCTTACCCGATACGTCATAGGCCTTGACCCAAAAGCATGCTGTCATGAATTATACTTCGGAGGGAGTCTCCAGCCCTATCATCTGTTTAAGGAGGAGAAGATGCCCATCGAAGGCCTAGAGACCCTCATTCAAGACGTAATCCTTGTCAGCTTGGCTAAAGAATTGAAACACAAAGAGGTTGTATCCAAATCGCGAATAACCAGGCCTTTGTTGGACTTCCAGACATTTCGCAGCACTGACTTCATCACCCTAGGGTTGAAGGAAGTCTCTGGATGGAGTCGACCGAGTGGGCATAGGCAATCTGCTTATTCTTTTCGTTGTCTTCTTCATCTTCAATGGTGATGACCATCTCTTTATCTGCTGTCAAAGTGAGATTTTGCCATGCCTCCTCTAGCCCGGTAGCCATGGTCAGGGGATTAGGCGTGGAGTACAAGCAACAATTGCACTCAAAAACATGGCAGAGAGAGCCGCAAGACCAAGGGGAGAACTGGGCCAGAGAATCGAGGAGGGCACCAACTGGGATAACAACAAACCCACACATACTGGTGGGAACCACTGTCGATGGCGGCCTTACCGGAAGAAGGCAGAGGTTCCCACAAAACTAGGGTTAGGTATCCTGGTCTCGGAGAGAAGTCAAGAAGGTAAAATAATCTTTAGACTAAATCAAGATTTTTTAATTGTTATGAAAAGTTGAAATATAAAAAATGACCTTGATTGCTGATAACAGAAATTCTTTCTACTATCTTTATAGCGGCAAACGAAATTGAATTCTAACGAAATAATTAATGGTCTAAATTAAACAAAATGATAGCTAATCAAACTTGCTGCTTTTATTTTTTTTCTTTTTGCAGAGAAACCTTTACAAATTAGGAAAATCATCTCTGAAAAAAGGAAATGAAAAAGATTTTTTTTTTTTTCTAAATGATGTGAAAGAAAACAAGAAAAACCTTGTTCATAAACATAAATTACAAGGAAATTTAAGAGAAGATTTTCTTAAAAAAATCATATTACAATTACTAAAATAGTACTAAGAAAAGTCAAACCCCAGTCCTAGTACTCACCATTTCTCCCATTTGACCATCACCCACCCGCTCAGCGCAAAATAATGCAATTGGTGGCCAACAACCTTACCGGAGGCCAATGACCCAAATCAAAGAGGCTATTAAGGTTGCGTGGTCTTATTCTGAATCCCAATTCAGAGATTGTGAGAAGAAGAGCCAGAAGAAAAATGGAGAGAGAAGACCCTTTCTGGAATCGCGACCACGAACGCCGGCCCGAGATGTCGCCGGTGCCGAGAAAGTAAAGGAAGCTGCATGCCCTTGTTGAATCTTGCAAATCTCCTGCCTTCCCGCTCTTCTCTCTCCTCTGTTGCTACCCTCTGTTTCTCTTCCTCACAAATCTTTGAAACGAAAAGCCTAGCTACAATCCAAAGTTCAAAAATTCTCAAAAGTCAAACCTTTTGGTTCCGTTTGGCCATTAAAAAATTTGGTAGAAAAAAAAAAATGAACGAAAAAAATATGAATGAAAAAAGGTAGGAAAAAAATAATTTTTTTCCCTTATTTGAATTGAAGAAAAAATATAAGAATTTGGATGAGAAATTTGAATGTTAATAAGTTACTTGAATCATATTAATGTCATCTAAGTAATGGGAGCTTGGAGGAGTTTGAGAATTTTTCCAAAACTTTTCTCATAATTTTATAAGGAAAATTTTATCACTTGTTTTCAACAATTTTTTCATATAACTTTCCTCTATATTTTTGTCTTTCTAATTTTTCCTAAATCAAATACAAGAAAAAAAGATAACTTTTTCAAAATTTTTTCTTTTCACTAAATTTTGTAAGGTGTAAACGGAGCCTTTGAAAAAAATACTGACAATCGAGTGATATGTTGAGGGAAGAAAGCAAGTCGGAGGGTTGAGGAAGGGAGGAAGCAAAGATACGAGTTGTGCAACTGTGATTCTCAAACGTCTGCAATTCAGCTCCCCTGGACCCAAGCTACTGATGAATTTTTTTTTTTGTTCGTTTGTTTTTTTTTTTTTTTGAGGGAGGGGTTTGGAGGAGATATTGTAGTTTTATTTAAAAATTTTTTTGGAGTATTTTTATAATTTTTTGAATCAATCAATAAGGGTGTTATTGTCAATTAACATTTTTGATGACAGTAAGCTGAAAAAATCACATTAAATTATTTGTACAAAATAAAAGGTATCTTATAATATATTCTCATATTATAGAGTCCTTAAAATAGTTCAAAATAGAAGATAAGTCCAGTAAACAATCTTTAACAACTAATTATTGATGGCGCTACAACACCTTTTACGATAGAAGGTGTCTGAACATTGACACTTTTCTTTTGGTAACTAAGCAAAGAAAATGCATTTTCAAGGGTTGGTCTTCAAAATAAGACAAGGAAATTATTTAGAGCAAGGAGACGTGTTTTTAACCGCGGAATGTGGAGCAACAAATTTTGGACGCGAATTTATATCAGTCTAGCCAACTTCACTTGTCTCACATTTTGAAACTTTGAGGTGCTGAACCTGACAAAAATCAACCAGACTCAAAAACTCTATTTGATTTCATTTGAAATTTTGAATTCTGAACACAATTTTTTATTTTAAATTTGAAAGAAATTAAACCCCGAAAAACCACAAATTAGCTAGTTATATATGACCCGAACTTGTTTGATCCTTTGGGTCAAGACAACATAACCAATATTTTTGTGTTTCTAACATCTTGATTGAATGTTATATTCCTATTATTTGATTTTGTTTTTGCTTTATTTCTCATTATAACAATGATTCTTTATGACAATGATTGTTTATTAAATTGCATCATTTTTTTGGTTCGAATGAGCCACGAAAGCAGTACAATCTTAACCATGTGACTAAGATCTCATCGATATTAAATTGCGTCATTTGAAAGATGTCATGTAGCTATTACTTCCTTTGATAAACTAACATTAATATCCTTTTCTTTCTCAACTCTAATCTCATATAATAGTATCTTGTGAACATTATAAATAATAGAATTTCATCAAAAGGAGTTAATCAAATTGTGTGAAATAAATAATTCTTAGTCTTAATCAAATGAATAAGTGCAAAACAAATACTGAAATTGTACTAATTGAACCGTTATACTGTAGTGGAATGAACATGTCTAATCATATTTTATATAATATTATTTTGTAATAATCAAATTTTTGATATCATGATTCCAAATAATAACTGGAATTTCTTGTACTTCTCTAATTCTTTTTCACTTGATTCCTGTTCTAATTGAATTCTAACTATGATGCTAGGGTAGGTAATGGGTTGAGTGGTTCTTGTAAGGGTCTGGTTGGACTTTTCCATGTGAATAAATGGGCTAGGCTGGACTGATCGAAGGTCAACCCCCATTACATCCATCCTAAAAAAGAGCAAATGTGCATAAAAGCCTTTATGTAATGATCATTATTACTAATATACTATTGATAGTAAATTGAACAAAATGTAACATGTAAATTAGTATAATAGAAATGTTGAAAAAAATATTAGACCATGAAATGGTGTGTCAGTGGGCTGGGTTGTTATTACCTGACCCGTAATTTGGCGGATCCTTTGTTGATATGATTTTAAACAGTTCACCGCTAGACTTGATGGCTTGACTTATTGCCCACCCACTCTACGTGACACTCATATCATAATGAAAAGTTTGAATTTTTAACATTCTTGTATGAAAATATAGTTAATGTACAATCCACCCTAAATTATGACAATTTTAAGTAATAAATATGTCGAGTTTTTATAATTGATAAAAGAAAAATAATTAAAAGAAAAAGTACTCGGAACCCGTTAGGTTGATCCAAAATGCACAAAATCAAAATATTCTCGCGTATATTTTACCAGAATCTAAAATACACCGGACTTGTATTTTATCCAAATTAGAATACATCTTACTCATATTTAATTCCCCCACTTGAATTGGCAGGTGTGAGAGGCACTATGGTTCCTTGCACAAGTGAAATTATATGAGAGTACAAAAGGGACCCCAGGGCTTGAATAATGATGAGATATCGTATCTCATTCATTTCATTGACCTTCGCTTGTGCTAATACTTGGCCGAAGTAGAGTCCTCGCTCTCTTTTCTTCCTTTCCTTGGTAAAGAGCACAGGGCGGGTGAGCTGCGGTCCCCGTAAAATGGCTGGGTATTTGGGTGCACTTATAAAAATCCGTTTTTTTCTTAAAAAAAAAATTCTTTTCAAAACATTCGGACCGAGTTCGGGAGAATTGAGAACCTCGTGAACTCCTAGATTCTGGGACATAGGTTTTTTTCTCCTGACAGAAAAACTATTAGGATAAAGAAACTGAGTTTCCGACATAGAATTCACTCTCACAGTTTTCAATCTAGGAAACTGCACGTTTTCTGCTAGGTGTGTGTTTTTTTTTTTAAAAAAAAAAAACTTACTGAAACTAAATCCGAAACCTAAAAAAAGCTAATGAAAACCCAGGTAACAAAAATTGAATTTAGATTTAATTCAACACTGTTTCTTTTGCGATTTCCCGAATCTTGGTAGATTGGTTCCTTGGCTTATTTCCATAAGAAAATAGTTTGGGTATTTGGCCTGAAACACGAGGTGGCATCATAACTCATAAGTATATTGTGGGTTCTTTTTGTTTCCCAAAAAAAAAAACTAATAAAAGTGCTAGTTTTTTATTGAGTCAACAAATGTAAATTGGGCGACTTAAAATGTTAGGATATGCATTTAACAAAAAAATTATTGCCTTTGGACTGTGAATATTGATTTTGAAAACCATTATCCAAACTGAATCGAACTAAAACATTTGGATGGGTTTAGGGTCAAGATATTTCAAATCTATTTTATAGGGCAACTGAATTAAAGCGATCAATAAGTAACCGAACCTGACTTCGCATAGCCCTAGTTTTTGGATGCATCTTGTGGTCCAATCCAAGCCATAAATCATGGGCCTATGATTTCTATCAATGGTTCAAGATATCATCTTTTGTAATTTGAAATTTTCAAAGAAGATAGAGTTACATGTATTTAGGAAATAAAAAACAAAAAATCATTAAGATAACTTCTGCTATTAGGCTTCAAAACGAAAGCAACTAAAAGGACAAAGGGACATGGCAAATGAGGCATTCAGTTTGGGTATAGTTCAAGTTAAGCTTAGTGAGGTCTTGTTTAAGGTCAAACGACATTTCGATTATGTTCAGTTCGGATTGGATGATTTTTGGTTTGGGTTCACTTTAAGTCATTGATGTTTGATCAATAAGCTTATCATGCAAAAAGCAACTTTGTACTGGGTTTGGTTGGGGTTTGGTCAATTTGGATTTCGAATGCACTTTTGGATGAGCATGTTTTGAATGTTGGATTAGGTATGAGTATTGGTTGTTTGGTTTGTTCTTGGTCTCATGTTAGCTTTGCTAGGTTTAGGCATGAAGCCAATAAGAAAAGGTTTTCGAAAGGTACCCAAATAATCCCTTATATGGGAATCATCTGGATCTTGTTGATCTAAACTAAAAAATTCAAAAATTTAAGGGCAAAGATGCGGCACATGGATAGACTGCATCCCGATGCCATCCATCATCACTGACGATTCTTGCTAATTAAGTTGTAAAACTAAACAGTTGCAATAAACATGCAAAAGAAAAACTAAGAAACCCCTATTATCTTACAAAGTTACATTGAGGTGGAATGAAATATAAGAATTAAATCTTTACATATAGAAAAGAAGAGAAGAGAGGAGAATTGAAGAACATAGGATTTGTCTAGCACTCAAGTTACATGCCCAAACAACTAAAAGAACCCTGGGATCGAGAACTCGCAGCCTTAATTTATGCCTTAGTTTTGAGGGTGAATTTGTGAAGGTTTTGGTAAAGTTCTCATAACTTTGTTAGTATTCTCTCATGGTTTTTCTAGAGTATACTCATGACTCTAATTTTTGGTTGAATGAAGTTTGGGTGAGGGGTTATATTTAAAGGTGAATACAGCTAGGGTTTTTAGGTATTTACTTAACATCCCTCCATTATTAGAGGAATGTCACATCACTAGGGGTAGTTGAAGAAGCCCCTAAGGCCAAAAGTGTACATAATATAGTCTAGCTAGGTCCATGTAATATAGACTTAAGGCATTTCATAATTTGTTTTTTTTTTTTTTGGGAAGCTAAAACAGCAAGAGGTTTGCTTGCAAACTGGACTAACTAAGGGTACCTAAAACCTTTTTGGGTTAAAGACCTAAGATCTTACATATTAATTTTAGCAAAATCAAACCAACACACATGTCACACACCGGTTAACTGCACCGCACTAGGTCCAACACTATTTAAAAAACTTATAACTAAAATGTATATAAAGTTTAACCGAGTAACATTTAAGCACTTACGCTATTTAAGTACTTTCCACATTCTCTGTTGTATACCAATTTGTTTCAGCTTCAAAATGTTATTCCGTAAAATTTTTTATATGAGTCTCTTGGAATCAGCCTCTCTGTGGGCAGTGATGTCTACTAGAGGTAAGGCTGCCTGTGTCTAGATCTCCCCATATTTCGTGAAAGCAAGTCCCACACTGGGAGTCGTTGTTGTTGTCATTGTTGTTGTCAATTGACATTGTAAGAGATGAATTACATACTTAAAGATTTCACGCAACATGATTATTTATACATAGAAAAGCAATAACACGATTGCTTACAAATATGAGCTAGCAAATAGTACCCTATTCCATCCGATAGCTAGTGGCAGATGCACATCTAAAGCAAGTAGCTAATTAGGTACCTTGGCTCAATTGCAACCTTGGAAAAAGGAAAAAGAGAAGGGTGAGCTACCACATGCTTAGTGGGTAATTTGCATCCTAGAAATCAAAATACGTGGATACAACAAAATGAGTGGTAGCCTCACAAACCTTCAGCCAATCTTTGCATATTGGACATGAATCGATCAACCAACACCTAACTCTCCTCTAACAGCAACTAAGGAATAAAATGAGGTGAATAACTCGAACTTCTAATTTACCCGAGGACCTATCCCAGTTCGTTGTCCCCCACAAATGGTTTGACTTGTTCAATGGATATTTATTTTTTTTTTTAATTTCGAAACTAGTTGCCGATATTTTTTTCTTTTTTTAGAAATATGAATCTTAGTAGATTAATGGAAGCTGGACCATGGAATTAGGCCAAGAGTTTCGTCCAGGAACCCGACCGGGTTACTGGGCCAGAATCATGCCCAGTTGCTTGGTCTGATCCCTGGCAAGAGCTATTGCCTAATCCAAAGCTAGGGTAGCCACTCTAATCTAGGAACCCTGCAAGTGCAGAACCCAAATCCTGGTCCAAATAAGAATACGAAATGAACCCCCATTTGAGTTAATAATTCAATATTGTGTCATTCGTGAAATCCAAAGCCCTAAATCTTTCTCTAATTTAATTTCTCTCTATTTTCTTGACTCATTTGCTCTTCTTTTATTTCTTTAATTCTTATTGATAATTGAACTCCACCCTTGAATTATTCTTTGAAATTGGAAAAGCTAAATTTAAAATTGATATTGCTCCTCGTGGGATCGACACCCTATACTCATTAGTCTATAATTGATTTTATGCACTTGTAAGTAAAAAATGATTTTAAAACTAAACATAAAATCCACGTAAATTTTTGGCTCTGTTGTCGGAGAACGATTAGTGATTTTTTATTTTCTTTTCCTTTTATTCCATTTATTTATTTGTTTATTTTTTATTTTTTCCCCAGTTCTTCTCAACCCCAACCTTTTATTTTTGGGTGTAGTTCTAGCGGTTGTTATTATATGACAACCACCATAATTGGGAATATTTAGAGCATACATTTGTCACAAGTCAATCTTAACTGTTCATTTTTTTTGTTAAATCATTAAAAATGTGTTATAAGAATTATATAATGTGACTAAATATTAAAGAAAATTAATTTTATAAGGGTGTGTTTGATTACTCTTGAATATCCATTAGAAATGAAAACTGAAATTTTTTTTTTAAAAAAGTAAAAGCATAATGTTAACATTCCATCACCATTATTAAAGAAGACAACGGAGAAGCCAACCGGTGAACATTGTAGCCTGCGAGCCATTGGAGACCATTGTTACCAGCAACGCCCCCTTCTCTCTCTCCCCCAGCCACAACGCATGTCCATCACCATTATTATTCTCCGATGTCCTCCATTTGTGTCGTTTGTTCGGTGATGGTGTCCATCGTTTTGGCGATACAGTGGGTCGGCGACGGTGAAGTCCGGTGCATTGGGTTGCGTTTAATATACTTAGATAGTCCCTGTCAGTAGAAATTAAAAAAAAGAAGTTCTATTTGTTGTCTTCGTCTTCGACGACCAAACCCTACAAGGCCCCCACCACGGCCACCGTCCACACCCAATGCATCAGACTTCGTGGTCCACCACCATGAAACGACCCGCCTTGTCACTGGAACAATGGACACCACTAGTGGACAATCGACATAGATGGAGGAATGTCGAAGAATAATATGGCAATGGGCTTACGTCGTGGCTATGCAGTTGAAAGAGGGGGGAGAGAGAGAAGAGGGGTGTCGCAAGTAACAATGGTCTCTGATGGCTCGCCAGTAACAATGGCCATCGATTGAGTTCTCATGGTCTTCTTTAATGGTGATGGAATGTTAACATTATGCTTTTACTTTTTTTAAAAAAAATTTTTTTTAGTTTTTCTGTCTAATACAATGGGTATTCAAGAGTAATCAAACACACCCTTATAAAACTATTTTTCTTTAATATTTAGTCACATTATATAATTCTTATAACGCAATTCTAATGATTTAAGAAAAAAGATAAAATGAACGGTTAAGATTGACGTATGACAAATATACGCTCTAGATGCTCCCAACTATGGTGGTTGTCGTATATTGACAATCGCTGTAATTTTTTGCTTTATTTTTTGTTCATTATTTTTATTTATGTTCTCCCCATTCCTTTTCGGCCTAACTATTTGCCCCTTTCGCCGCTAATCTAATCTAACAATTTTATTTTTGTTATTTTGTTTATTTTATTCATTTTTGTTATTTCCCTTTAGTTTTGTTCAACCCCTCCCTTTTATTTCATTTTTTTTCTTCCTTAGATCTTGCTTCTTTTATTTTATTTTTTTCTTTTCTTCTTATTTTGTTTGGTGGTTATTGTGGTGATGATTTCATACTATTCTCTTGATTGTTTGTGCGTTATATGCATGGTATACGTTCCTTGCTCTTAGATTTTGAAAAATATAATGCTGAAATTGAACGTTCTCTCAGTAAGATAAAAGCTAAGAAACGTCACTCTAGGAAAACATGGTTGAAGAACAAATCCGACCTAAGCAACTTAAGGTGTATTTCACTCATGCCACTTATAATTCATCTAAGAGTACCTGTTTGCCCGATGCGATAAGACCATTTGAGATTAAGCATTCTCTCATCCAAATGGTTCCGTCCTTTTATGGGCTAAAGTCTGAAAATCTTTTAAGCGTGCTGATGCATTCTTAGAGATATGTTCTACTGTCTTCATAAATAATGTCTCTAGTGATGCTCTTTGCCTCCATCTTTTTCCTTTCCCTTTGAAACACAAAGCTAAAGCTTGGTTGAATATTAAGAAAAATATCATCGCTTGAGATCAAACACAAAAGGAATGCTTGAAAAAAGTTTTTCTCTATTGGTAAACTGACTGCCTTAACACATGCTATCACCACTTTCTCGCAAAATAAAAAAGAATAATTACATGAAAGCTGGGGAAGATTTAAAGAGTTGTTGTGAAGTTGTCCTCATCATATGGTCTCTATGTGGCAACTCAGCTAGAGTTTTATTCTGGCTTAGAAAATCATAATAGGCAAATGGTTAATGCATCTTGTGGTGTTAGTTGCTTATATAAAACTCCAGAAGAAGCTTGGGAATTTTTTGAACTTTTGAGTGAAAATTCACACTTGTATGCTACTTCCTCACATTCTAATTTGCTTAGGCCATTGGGATGTAAAGGGGGAATTTTTAAGATTTCACAATGAATTGACCTTTATAGTAAAGTTGATGCTTTAACTAAGAAAATTTAATCAATTGTTGTGCATGAACAAAGTATCTAATGCCCTCTTTATGCAAGATGTGTGTTCGATTTGTGCTAATCTCATGCATGCTTCTGTTGATTGTCCTTGTGTTAGTAAGTCTGCATGTGTAACTAAACAAGTGAATGCTGCACAAGGATTTCCTCTAACCAATAATCCTTACTTTAATACTTACAATCAAGGTTGAAGGAATCATACTAACTTTTCATGGAGGTCTCAAAATGTTGAGAATCCTCAAGCGCAATCTAGCAGACCTATCCCTTCTAGTTTCCAAAACCAGAGATATGCTCCTCTTCCTTCGCATAAAGCTCCATTTAGGAGCTCTGATATTGACAAGCTAATTTTTTTTCCCTTGGAACGTTGACTTTTGTTGTGCCAATTAAAATATATATTGTTGATTCTCACTCATAATCTATCACTAAATTAGAAACCTAACTTTAGCAACTTTCCATAGCTGTAGGTAAAAGAGGAGGAAAACTTCCAAGTCATCCTATACAAAACCCCAAAGGCCAACAATTTAAACAATTGAAAGCTATAATGGTTCTTAGGAGTGGTAAAGAAGTTGATAACAAGGTGAATGAGAAGGAACATGATAAAAAGGAAAGACTTAAGACCATTGAGAGTGACCTTGGAAATAAAATAGAAAATGGCTCATACCTTTCCCCTACTATGTCTGACCCCATTTGTCATATATAAGCCAAGGGTTCCTTAAGCTAAAGCTTTGGATGCACCATTTTCTTCTAGCAAAGACAAACAAAGAGATAACATTCTAGAGACCTTTAAGTAAATTAAGGTCAATCTTCCCCTTTTAGAAGCAATTGGACAGATCCCGACTTATGCTAAGTTCCTTAAAGACGTGCACTTTTAAACGAAATTCTAAAGATGACAAGTCTAAAAAGGTTCTTCTAAGTGAAGAAATGAGCTTGATTTTGAAATTTGACACTCCTTCTATGTTCAAAGATCACAGTGTTCCGACTATTTCTTACTATATTGATAATCACAAAATCAATAGGGAACTTTGGATTTGGGTTCTATTGTTAATTTGATACCATATTCGTTTACTTAGAGTTGTGATTGGTATATTGAAACCTTCTAACTGTACCCTCTGACTTGATAATAGGTCAGTTAGAACTCCTAGGAGGCTGATAAATGATGTCTTTGTTCAAATTGATAAAGGATTTTTTTCTATTGATTTTATTGTGTTATATATGGACCCTAGTTATACTTCTAAGCAAATCGCTCTTATTTTAGGATGTCCCTTCCGAGCCACAGCTAATGGTACCATTAACTGTAGGTCGGAAGTGATTGATATCTTAGTCATGAACATGAGGGTTAGCTTAACATTTTTAAAACTTCTTTTCAAACTATGTTTGATGATGAATCTAAGTGCTTCTTTGTTGATGTGATTGCTGAAATGATTGAAGAAGCTTTCCCCGCTATTTTGAGCAATGAACCCTAGGGAACCTGTCTTTTTCATAGGGAGTTGAGATTGTTTGACTTAGAAAGTATAATAGATGAGATGGATTCCAGTCTTGACTCCACTCATCATCTTAAATCTTCCTCTTGGGTGTCTACTTATGAGCCTCCCCCACCTTTGGTAAGTTCTTCTATGCCACCTTCTATTGTGTCTCTACATAAACTTGAGTTAAAACCTCTCTCGGAACCACTCAAGTGTGTGTTTCTAGTACAGATGACCAAACAAATTAGGTACCCAATTCTGGACCTAAAACCGATTTGGACCTGGACCCAGTTAGATTGATTCTAGGATTGGTTCCAATATCTAGGACCCGACACCGGATCCTAAAAATTTAGACCCAGACCTGGACCTAGTACCCGATACCCTATCCAAATTTAAAGAATTTTGATGAAAAAATATAAAAAGGCAACTCTTACTCTTCAAGTGATGTATCTTTTGTACCCAGGTGCCACAGTTTAGCCCTTTATCTTTTTTGCTTTCAACTTATCCCCAACTTACTCTTTATGCATCTCGATCGTCATAGATTTCTTCCTTCAAGCTTTAACTCTTCTCCTCATAAGCCCTGTTGCTTATTGCATATGTGTTTTTATATTATTTTAATAGTTTCCCTCTCTTTTTCTCTCTATTTCAAGTGAATTAAAATAATCTTTATGTTTCTCATTCGTTTTGTAGTTTTGATTTGTGTGTTTCTGATTAACATTGTCTCTAATTCTCTTAGTTTACTTTAAAGTACGTGAATTTTCTTTACTGCTTATTTCGTTTTTTATTTAGCCTTATAATTTGCTTTCTAGGAATTTGGCTTCAGATATGAGTTCTCAACTTCTTTCAATTCTTCACTCTCCGTATTTTATTAGGCAGAAAATGAGAACAAAAAAATATTACTTAGGAACCGAGTACCTGAAATCAGATCTGGTCCCAACCAAGTCCGGGATCAGTTCCAAATTCTAGGACCTAGTTCCAACTGGGTCGGGGACCTGTTCTTAATTTTAGAACCCGATTTCAGTTCCTAAAATTTCGACTGGATACCCGGTCTCACTCACCCTTAGTTTCTAGGCCCTAAAGAGACCCTACGTATTATTATATCTTCTCTTTTATCTTGTAATCAAGAGAAAGAATTGATTCATCTCTTGTCTGATCATAAGGGTGCTATTGGGTGGTTGATTGTTAATTTGAAAGGATTTGTCCAACTATTTGCCTGCACATAATTCACTTAGAAGACAATGCCAAACTTATGACGCAAATTCAATGTAGATTGAGCCCTCATATAAAAGAAGTTCTTCAGAAAGAAGTGGTAAAGCTTTTAGATGTAGGCATTATCTATCTTATTACTAATAGTCAAAGCGTTAGTCCTATTTAAGTAGTCCGTAAGAAACTTGGCATAACTATGGTGAAGAATAATGAAAGTGAACCAATTCCTACTAGGCGGACCATAGGGTGAAGGGTGTGTATTGGTTACAAAAAACTGAATTCTGTCGCTAGAAAGGATCATTTTGCCTCCCATTCATTGATCAAATTTTCAAAAAAATTAGCTAGATAAAGTTTTTAGTATTTTTTAAGACAGATTATGCTTACAACCATATACTTGTCTATCCTAAGGATCAAGAGAAAACAAATTTTAAATGTTCATTGGATACATCACCTATTGGAGGATGCCTTTTGGTTTGTCTAATGCACCTTCCACATTTCAAGATGCATGATGGCCATATTCTCTAATTGTATTGATAATTTCATAGAGGTGTTATGGATGATTTCTCTGTTTGTAGTTCTTCTTTTGATGTGTGCCTTGCTAATTTATCCACGGTGTTGAAATGATGTGAAGAAGTGAATCTTGCCTTGAGTTAGAAAAAGAGTCACTTCATGGTCTAAGAAGGGATTGTGTTGGGTCACAAGTATCTAAAAAGGGGACTTAGGTTGATAAAGCCAAAGCTAATCTAATTTCTAATTTACTCGTTCCTTCTTCTATGAAAAGTTAAATCATTCTTTGGTCATGCTGGTTTTTATAGGGGATTTATTAAGGATTTTAGTAAAGTGACTTACCCACCTACTCATCTCCTTACTAAAGATGATCCTTTTGTGTTTGATAAGTCTTGTGTGAAAGTTTTTAAAAAACTTTGATCTTTATTAGTGTCAGCCACTATTCTGTAGCCCCTTGATTTTTCTCTTCCTTTTGAGATTATATGTGATGCATCTGATTTTGTTATTGGGGCTATTTTGGATCAAAGGGTGAATAGAATGTCTCATATCATCTACTATGCTAGTAGAATTCTAATTGATACTCAAAAGAATTTTTCCACTACAAAAAAGAGTTGCTAGCCATAGTATGTGCACTTGATAAATGTTGCCCATGCCTTTTTATGCTCAAAGGTGATTGTATTTACTAACTGCATTAAAGCATTTGTTGGCCAAGCATGACACCAAACCTAGACTCATTAGGTGGATTTGTTGCTTTAAGAGTTTGATATTGAGATAAGATATAGGAAAGGTTCTGAAAATTCTATTGCAGACCACTTGTCTAGAATCTTTACTAAGTATGGTGGTGACTTAATTGGATTTTCCACCC